>VZRQ01005473.1:63257-165931 GCA_013397975.1 Machaerirhynchus nigripectus | reverse complement strand
CGGGCAGCGCTCCCGCCGGGACCAGCCCGCCCGCGCTGGGGGCACACGGGGGAGCGAAGGACGGGGCGCAGCCCGCGGGGTCTGACGGGCGGGGAGCGCTGTGCGGCGCTGGGCTCTGGCTTTGGGGAGCAGAAACCTGGAGCAGCAGAGCCCCTGGCCAGGTGGGGTGCGGAGCGAGCCGAGGGCCACGGGGAGCCGGGGGCACTTCAGGCTGAGCCCGGCCAGCCATGCCAGATGCAGACGTAATTCCATGGAGGGACCCCCTCCGCCTCCCCTCCTCAAATCTTGGGCAGGGTGGTTTCTGATACATGTAGGAGCAGGCGAAAGGAGAAATTTCCGTAGAGCTCTGAGGTGTTTTCTCTGGCTGAAGTTATCTAGAAATAATATTGAGGGGAAGAAGAGTAATTCATAACAAAACTTTAAAGAGCAACAAGTTGTTTTACTGAAATCACACGCGCTGGGAAAAACAAATCACCTCACTGATCCTGATAGAAAGTAGCTAATGCCAGTACCTTGAAAACCGATTTATAACACAGTTACGAGTTTCTGAAGCCCCTAGCACTGTTCAAAACAAATTTCACCATATGTCTGAAGAGAGTTTTTGAGAAGTCCTGAATCTGCCCTTAAAATCTTCATTTTTACTTATGTAGCTACAGGATATGATACTTCAAATTATTTTCGCTTTTGTTTGAAGTGTTTCCCTTTTTACTGATTTTTTTTTCCTATTTGAAACAGGTGGTCCATTTTGCACCACCCTCTTGCTCCCTCTCAGGCTCTGTCCCCCAAAACAACCTCTCTGTGCCTTTCTATGCAGTCATGGTGCAAACTAGATTAATCTTGTTGGACACTCTGGGCTGGATTCAGAGGAGCAGAGGAGCCTAGTAGGGCAAGTAGCCCTACATCTCCCAGCCATGGCCAGAGCAGTTCTCCTGTTTGGTCACGTATCTTGGAGGAGAGTGATTTTGCAGGCTTTTCCCAATTTCGCCTATTGAGTAGCGTCTCTATCACAGTCGGGACTTTTTTGCCTCCTACTCAAGTTTCACCACCTGGTGTAAACGCAGAGAGGATGTGCTGGGAGGGGCAAGGTCAGGGGAGTATCAGTGAGGCGTTGCTAAGGCTATTTCCCAGGCACTGTAGTGCCCCTGAAAGTGTTTATGCTAATTGTGGAAATTAGAACCCTTAACTCCTGTTCTTGATTTAGTCTGAGGCTGGGCAGTTGTGCACTCTTTTCACTTTCTGTCCTATGCTTCTCCCCTCACCATGCTGCAGGACTAAGCTCTCTTTTCAATGAGAAATAGAAGTTCCAGCCCCAAGAACAAAACCCGTTTCTGTGCTCTGTGCATTCACTGGGTCCTGGCCATTGATCCCTGTGTTGTGAAGACCGAATTCTTAAATCTCGTCTAGCTGTGAGAGTGGAAAAATTAGTGGGATGATTATTAAGAATATGTTTAACTGAGCAGTGGTGATGGCTGTTCAGATGAAATACTATTGCAAAATCTAGTTTGCATTTAATTGATGTAATTGAAGGTGTTAAAAAGTCATTATTTTTAAAGAAGATTGACAGGTTGGTGACTAGAAACCATACAAAGCATCCCAAAATATTTTCCTTTATTCTAGGACATGACAAGTCTGATATTTGGAGACATCTATAAAATTATTAGGGTGATCCTAACACTGTTCCCAAGTGTGTGTCAAATCTCATCCCAGTATTTGACACGAGACTGTCCTACCCTTAACCTCTCAGAAAGGCCAGTGATGGAGTGGGTGACATGCAGGCAAAATTTCTACATCATTCTCAAAGTATCAATAGAGTGATGTTGACAGAAAAGGTTGAACAGCTAGTTCCTGTGTTAAACTTTATGGCTCAATGGAAGAATTCAGATCCCAGTCTGTCAGCCTGACACCCTTTCCACCATTCTCAAACCTCAATATTTTCTTTATATTTGATAAGATTATTAGGATTATCTTCTGAATTATGAGCAAAAATGTCGAGTGAAACGGGGACTTTTTTAGTTCACTCTCATTCCATCTGCATGTTGGTTGCAAACTGTTGCATCTATTGCTGGTTGCAAACAACCTCTTCTGCATAAATTGACAGCCCTTCTCAGTCACTTATTAACTGGAACAGTGCAGAATTCTTTACCTACACTAATTTGTGCCAATGATTTTAAGAACATTATTGACACCAAGTAGACTGAGGGAGGACATTGACAGAGAGGTGGTAGCTTTAGTACCAAAAACTTCTCTGCTGATGTTTCAAAGCTAATTCCATGTAAGCACATTTTTTTGTTCAGCTGAGAAAGTTAGGTGAGGAACTGCCCAGATCACAAAACATAAGAGATTATAATCTCTTCACGCCTACATGAAATGATGGTGAAGGCAAGAAAATTTAGTGACTGAATTGTAAAGACCATTCCAGAACCTGGTCAGGGTTTGGACACTGACCTCAGGCAAACCATTTTCTTTCAGTTTTCCAGTTTCTAAAGTCGGGATAAGAACTGTACCTCACAGGGCCTTGTTAGAAATACCTTGGTTAGAAACAGGGGCATCTAAAGCACACTGGAATTTCAATGCAAAATGCTTTGCATTATTTTATGGTATGGTTGACATAAGAGAACAGGCAAAGCAGAGGGGTTCAAAAGTATCTGATCCTTTTTCCCTCCGTTTTCAGGATGCTTCAGCTGACTGTTGTGGTGCATAGGGTTGGTTGACCACTTCTCTGATCTGCAGCCTTCAGGTGGTCCTTATAACTAGAACCCCTGTGTCTGAAACCAGCTTTACTGATCTAAATCCGATTTGGAGTAGAAGGGAAAACTTAATGCTGCTGAACTTTTAACTTTTATTTATTAATAGTTAGTTTGGGGCCCTTGGGGCTGGCATATCAACCTGCCTCTGCCTCCATTGTCTGGAATAGAGACCACTTGGTGTTTAATACTTTGGTGGATGAGATACAGAACACCTGGGTGAGTGTCTGATATGGGAAAAGCAGATAGTAAGTGCCTGGGTCATTATTTTTGATTCTTGAAAAATACTGGGGGAGAAGGAAAGGAAGGGTGTGTTAAACTCAGCTGTGACATTGCAGATATAGATATATTACAGATATGTAATATTCTCTCGAGCAGAAAGTGAGGGCCATTGTGTGCTCAGTTTAGAGACAGATTTGAACCAGTGCTCCTCTGGAGCTGTCAGAATGCAAGTAACTTGTGGTTAATGGTGGCACTGTGCATGTTACAGTGACCGTTCCAACACAGTGCACAGGGAGTGGGAATCTGTGATGACACACACAAAGAGAAGAAAAGAAAGAGAAAAGAAAGAGGGATGGGGAAGGGAAAAGAGAGGCAAGGGTGGCAATGATCCTAGCAAAGAGAACATTTTCCAGTAAGCAGTTCTGAATGTGATGTAAAAAATAACAACCCAAAGTTTTATTTTACTACACAGAGCCCAAATTCTTCCTTTGATCTCTGTACAAGCTTCCTTTTGGCATCTGTGGGAGATCAGTGAAGAATAAGGAGTCTTGAATTTATGATGCAGCCTGTAGACAGTCATGAAATGAAATTCAGTCCTCTCAAAAAATGATTACATAGCTGTGAGTCAACCAGAAGGTACACGCATGGTTCTGAAATAAATGATAAAAGTCAGTCAACACAAAGATATCTCACAACCAAAATAGTAGGTAAGTTATGTGACTGTTCTGTTCATTGCAGCTAAACTGTTGACATCTGTTTGAAAAAGTTAACTTGGTGACCCTGATAGCGTCTACAGGAACTCCTTGATGGACTTTTTTTTCTGTAATAGTTTGCACAAGTACACTATTTTTGAGACATTAAACAGTATTCAGCATCTAAAACCAGTTATTTCAGCTTAATAAGTTTAGGAACACATTAAGTGACCTCTAATGAGTAACAGTAAATTCTCTACATCACTTTCTTAAATTACGGGATCCGTTTAGTAAGTTTTCCTAATTAAACTTGCTACTTGAAAATAGCAATAGGGGAGCTTTAAAAGATGGATAACAGATGCACCAACTTGTCAGACCAAACCAAATACTCAGGAAATTGTTAAACTTAAAACAGGTGATTTTAGAATTATTTTTCAGATGTTCAACGTGAAAAATCAACATATATACAGGTTTATTAATATACAGAAAGATCACTTTTACTTTAAAGAATTTGACCTTCGATGTTTCTCTTTGCCTGTTTGGCTGCTGATATTCTCGGACACTTGATATCTTGAATTAAAACACTGAGAAACTAGGGGTCTGGGGTTTCTTTACATACATCCTGTGAGAAGCAGAACATTTAGGGGCAACCCAAAGTAAAATCTAATATTGAAGTGTTGCTATAAATCATCCTGCTGTATGCAGCTCTGCCAGCTTTCTGCCTTCAGTCGGCAAGTCCTTCCAGCACCACTACATTGCCCAGAGTCTGCTGGGTTTTGCAAGCAATGGGGCTGCTGACCTGATATTTGTCTTCACTTAGGAGAACATGTTACAAACCAGAATAGTGGCCTACAGTATGCTCTGCAAACAGAAAAGAGAGCTGGTCCCTGCCACAGAGTGCTGAAGTTGTCTTAGGCGGATTAGGTTAAGGAGATGAAAGACTCTTCATCTTTCAATTTCATGTCATCTCCTCAAGGCAGAGTTTAACAGATGTTGTCCTTTCCTCCAAGAAGTACTATCTAATGTGTATTTTCTGCTTTCTGTCCTCTGTGCTTTCTTTTTACCTTGTAGCCCTAATCTTCCTGAAAAGGACATTCATTCCTCATTCCTGTTTTTCTACCCTCAGGCTCACCCATAGCCTGGCACCATTAATTAAGCATTTACTTGTGAAGTTTGTTTGAGAACTGCCTGTGTAAAGGAACATTACTAAAGACAAGCTGTTGAATGAATGTAATAGTGTGGGGGGATTTCCTCTAGTCCCATTATTCCTGGCTCCTCTACTATGAACTAGACATGGAAGCATAAGGGATGGGAGCAGACTGATTGTTCCAGTGAATGCAACAGATATTTTTCTCTCATACTTGCTGTTAGTGTCAAAGTGTTCACCAAACTCAGGAGCTCCATCGAACCATCCACTCATGGCTGTGTTCACATGGGCCATTGCACAAAACTCCACTGTGGCAAGGGAAAAGGGTAGTTGAGATCTGGTGGTAACGGAGTTCATCAGTGAATTTACAGATTAGAGACCTGGGTAGGGTATCACACAGGTTTTTTGCACCCTTTCATCTTCCCAGAAAGATTCAGGTACCCTTAAAATTTTCTGTGAGTACCGTTTCAGGTGCACAGAGTAGATCTTTTGCAGGTCCTGTGTCACATCTGCCAGATGCTGCAGTTATCTCTGATATTCTAGCAAGGCACAGTGTAGGCAAGTTTAAATGTCTGGACTGGTGCCTCAATAGTAGGCGCTTGTGGCAGGGATTACTTCGTTATTCGCATCTTCTGCGTTTCACCTCACTGCTGACTCTGCCACACACAGTGCACATTTCTGCTCTGTTCTTTGATACTGCTTGAAATCCTGATGTGGGAAGCCATGACTGAATGGGTCCACATGTACCATACTCAGTCTGCTTGTGTAGTTGCTTCCAAGATGACCCATTTAGCTCTATATGTTTTTAAATGTTTTGAACATGTCATAATTGGTACTCACTGGGACCTTTTGACTAACCCAGGGCAAGCCAGCTGTCCAAGCCCTGCAACAAAGACCCAGTTTTCAGATCTCTCTGTTATATTTTAGAACATGTTCTACATTAGCCTTTGAGGAGAAATTTAGCTGAGCTATACCCAGTCTACACCAAGCAGTATGCTCTACACCAGATGCCATTCTTTCTATATGAGTGATCTGTAAGTATTTTGAATTGTGGAGGTAGTGCCTTACAGGAACTTTGTGTTGGAAAGACAAAAATCTGCTCAAAGGACAACTAATCTATGCCACATATAAGTCTCACAGATATTTTATGCCTTCTGCGTAGCCATATATTTTGTAAGACTGTCATATTCTTGCACAAATTATAAAATGTCATACCCTGCTGATGAATTTCCTCCATTTAGTGACCTTCAGTATAGGAAAAACACATAGATTTATGAACCAAGCTGTAATACTAAATCTTCTGCTGCCTGTGCTTATTGTTTCGGGGAACCTGCCTACAGTCCTTATCTCACCTTAGGGAGGCAACTGTAATTCTCCTGGTTTATGTATTAGAGATTGAAGGGGCTCGATCCAGTTAGTGAATGACAAACTGAGTGTAAAACTCCAGTTTCAAAACAACAGAAATAGGTTCCACTTCTTGTGCCATGATGTCTTTTAAGTAAATTACTCCATATGACATCCTTGTCTAAAGCACTGTAATGAGGTTACAAACATAAATATCATCAGTGATGTGTGAGTATATATATGAGTTTATAAACATGAATTCTTTGTATCATTTGGACTTCTGTCTTTAACAAACACCTTGATAGCATATTGTGCTTCTTTTACTTCCCAGGATAGTCCCGGGTTGAATAATTTCAGCAGCTAGCTACAATTACTGCTGCTTTTGTTTCTTAGGAAGCAGTGTTTACATAGTTAATGGTCTCTGATGTGTCATGTCCATTTTCATACCAAAGCCTTTGAAAGCATCAGTCAATCAGAAAACTGTGCTTAATCTTAAACAGACCTTTACCCTCCCTCCTCCACAATTAGATCACATGCTTTAAATACTCTGCCTGGGAGCTTTCAGCTGAGAGATTTGAGCAGTGTCTCTCCATGAAGTGGTGCAGGATGCACAGTATCAGTGTACTGGCTTGCAGAGATGAGATCCCAGTCCTCCAGGCTTAAGTAGTAGCTGGATGACACTTCTGGGGCTGGAAAACTCTTTGTGCCTAAAGAGGATGATGAATATCTCAAGAACTTTTGAGGACCTGAGCTTTAGTTCCTCAGTGTTAGTAAGTGCAACCCCTTCCTCTGAAGCTTCTGCAACTCTTGCTCTATTTGTTTTACTTTACTTAAGCACTGAAGTTTTGGTTCACAGCCATGAAAGGCAGAGATGTTTAGTTTAAATAGAATGATTTAAAATGAAACCATGTGGTGTCTAATCACCAAAGACACAGGTACATTCTTGCTGGGTTTATGCTCTGACCATGGGTGGATCAGGAACTCTGTGGCTGGAATCTGACACAGTCGTGATCAGTCACCATATATTGGAAATAGCCAGAATGAACTAGATTAAGTATTTGGTAGTTGTTTTGCTTTAGTTATTTTCATTGCCTCCATAGGGTCTATTTCAGTTTTCAGTTCGTAAAGTGAGGCATTTTATGAAGGACAAGAAAAATTGGACACTCTTAATGGGAAAGAACTCAGTACAATCAGAACTATCCATACATTCTGATCATTGTCAGAGGTGAACAATACGGAGAGAAATGCAGTGGTTCTCCATGCTCTTGGACTTCCTGTGTGCAGTGATAGAGCCGAAGTTATGAAGGTAGAGGTCTGGATCCAGCCATTTTCCCCTACTTGTCAAACTGGAATTGCTCTAGCTAAAGTAGGACATGCCTGATGTTGTATCATCAGCACCATAGCTGGCAGCACAGTGCAATGAGAGATGCTGCAGGTTTAGCACTGAAGCCAGCAGCAGTGAGAGGGTCTGGAGCACATGAGGAGACCTGACAAGAGGCAGCAGTGGGGTGGAGCTGAGGCAGAGAGAGCTGGCACTGTCTGCTGTCTGACAGACCTGCCTAAGGGAAATGTGGGAAGAACATTGTCCCTGTTGGAGTGAACAGGGTCAACAAGGTGAAACAAGGGACTGTCAGGCTGAGTGCTGCCCATTTGTTGTTTGTATGAGGATGAGATGCTTTCCCTATACAATGCCTGTTTTCTTTCTCCCATAATAACTTATTTCTTGCATTGTACATCAAAATGTATTTGTAGAAATAGACTTACTGCCTGATAGTGACACTGAGGCATAGCACTTAATTTTCCTTGGTTCTAGGTAGGGACTATTGCTAGTTATAGCTGCAGATGATCATATTTTTAAGAACCTTTATGTTGGTGACAGTGCCTGGCAGATGACACTGAAGATCCCCATGACATTCTGTGAGAAGAGACCACTGAAAAAGATTGTTTTTGAGGAACAGATTATTTTAATGCCACTATATCAAAATAGTGTAAATTACTTACTATGAAATTACTTATTTTTCCTTCAAGTTTTATAGTTTTGCTAAAATGCTTTTCCTATAAGCAATGCCATGACACTGTTAATATTTTCAGTTTTTAAAGTGAAAGTCTCATTCTGGGAGGGGATTTGTAGCGGTCTCATTTTTTTACTCAATACGTCTGTTGCGATGTTTATCAGGGCAATAGCTGTGGTTACTAAAGTCTAAAACAAATCTCGGTGCTGTAACTTCTATTAACATTGCAAAATGGGCAGAGCTGACACAAGAATTTGTATCCTCTCTTTTCGTGTACCTTGCCCAAAGAATTACTGACATGTAACTGAGAATTGTTGACAGTTGTGCCGACAACCCAGGGGATGCAGAAGACTGTAGGTGACACCGAGGGTGCAGTTTGTCCTTACAATTTCCTGTTGCTGTTAGCAATTTGCAAACTGGCAGGTAGGTTTGGAGGGATGTCCTTTAAAAACAATAGCATCTTGTAAATTATAAGGAATATGCTTGCACGCAACACATGTGGACTATTAAGATTTTGTTTTTATAGGCAGTGTTTGAAACAACCTTACATTATATGGCCTTGTTTGAAAGTTCTCTCATAGTAAATCAAAACACATTGAAATAGCTGTCTCAGAAATAAGAAAGGTTGACTTGATAGAGCTAGGATTTAAACATACAGTTCCAAAGAGTAAAAAAGTTGACAACAGCTTGGCATCCAGATACTGTGTTTCATCCAAAGATCTGAAAGAGCTTTTAAAAATATCTAATTACAGTGTTATGAGTTCCCATTTTGTATCAAGGGTTATCAAAGTAGAAAAAATGCATAACTATAATTTTCAGGTTTAGATTTCTATTGTAGGGTACCTACATTTGTATTCATGTCACTGATCTGAATAGAGGTTTAGATGGCAACTTACATTCAAGTTTGAAAAATGATCTGATTTCCAGGCCCAGAGATTGAAAGGAGGCATGTTTGATAAGCATATGAAACACGTAAAAGCCTAAATATTTTGCTTCTCACTGGGATTCATCCTTTTTTCTTCTTTTCTTTTGATGATTTGTCTCTGGCTTTAGACAGTAATTGCCAGTTAATGTATCTCTGTGATGCTCACACTAATACTACACCACCTTCTTCAGAAGCAAAGCAATTATAAAAATTATTCATGTATCTAATAACCTTACAGTTAGGAAAGAAAGAGAGTTCATAATTCTCAGTTAAGCATGGAATGCAGCAGTGCTGCTGTGTACCTAACAATGCACATTTGCTTCCTAAATTAAGTATTTTAGGTGAGCAAGAGCTCACATCCTATTGGGGAAAGGGATTATGAGACCTACACCTCTTAATTAAGAGAACATAATTTCACTAAAGGAGCTGGCAGTAGGGTTAGGTAACTCATGGCTCTCATCTTTTCCTTTCAATACTGGCAGCTGATAGAAATTGAACACAGTGACCTGTGGGATCATAGAATGGTTTGGGTTGGAAGCAGCCTTAAAGATCATTCAATTTCAACCTCCCTGCCATGGACAAGGGCACCTTCCATCAGACCAGGTTGCTCAAAATCCCATTCAACCTGGCAATGAACACTTCCAGTGATGGGGCATCCACAGCTTTTCTGGACAACCTGTTCCAGTGCTGCACTACCTTCACAGAAAAGAATTTTTCCTTAATATCTAATCTAAACCTTTTTCAGTTTAAGACCATCTCCTCTCCTATGGTCACTACATCCCCTTGTAAAGAGTCCCTCTCCAGCTGTCTTGTAGCCCTTTTTTTACTGGAAGGCTGCCATAATGGTGTCCCTCAGACTTCTCCTTTCCAGGCTTCTTATGTCAGAGGCCCCAGAGCTGGATGCAACACTCCAGGTGGGGTCTCATGAAAGTGGAGTAGAGAGGGAGAATGACCTCCCTTGACCTGGTGGCCAGCCAGGATGTGGTTGGTTTTCTGGGCTGGAAGTGTACATTGCTGGGTCTTGTCAGTCTGCCCATCCACCAACACCCCCAAGGCCTCCTTGAGCTGCTCTCAGTTGCCTTGCCTGTACACTCTGCCTGTCTTGCCTGTATACTTAGCCTGGTTTAAATTAAAGTGCTCTAAGTCAATGTTATGGCATTGTTTCATCCAAAAAGTTCATGGAGGGGAGTTTTTCAGTTGAGATGTTTCTAAAATCCAGAGACCTATTTGCTTGGTACCAGCCAGCTCACTCAATGTTTCCTGTGCTTGGGGAAAACACCAGTGAGAATTAAAGTTCACCTTCTCCCTGTGGTCCTCCGTTATCAAATACCCTCCTGGAACCGCAGGCAAGTGGGTGATAGAGTCGTCCTGTCGCTATACTGTGGCATGCAGGGCTGGGGCTGACCTCTCTGTGTGTTACTAGATTTGGGTAACTGCAAGGATGACATAAAGCTATTTTTGTTTCACCTTTGCTGGTCTTATGCCAAGAACAGCTTGGATAACCTGGGCATGACTTGTACAGCAACATTTACTTCTGTGTAATTGTTTGCCGCAGCACATAGTCTCTTCTCAGTCAACTGTTTAAACTATGGGTGGTAACAGATGCTTAGAGTCATTGCTTTCTGCTATCTTTAATTTTTATTAAGCAATAAAATCCTTATCTGCATGGATTGTGTAAATCATAAAGAGGCAAAAAATAAACCCCGGTTCCACAGTTTATTTAGCTTGTAAAGCCCTCTGCAGTCCTGACATCTGTTTAACACAGTGCATGTTTACTGTGCAACTTAAACAGTTAAGAGTAATAATTACATTTAAAAAGATGATCTTATTCTGAACAAAATTCATAACTACATCAAATTGCGAGCCTTATCCCAATTCTCACTCACTATACCTCTGGTTTTCCTAAATGCCTAAAGAAAGAGGATCTTATGGTTCCTCTGCAGATTGATAACTGAGCTGTCCTTCTAATACTATCTTCTTGGACCATTTCCTCAGAAATATTCTGCATGTTCCAAGACTCTATATTGATACATATAAAACTACAGTAACAGCTGCTTGATGTGATATTATTCTAGGAATACTTATGACTGTGTAAACACAGATTGTGTGATAAAGCTTCCATGACAGAAGTTACTTCAACTCATTTATATAAAATAGCTAAATAGTCATTCAGGTTCAATTGTGATTTGAAGAAAAACTCCTGCTCCCTGGCTACAGGGTGATTTAATCATGCATAAGTAATAGGGTAATTACAAAAGAAGTGTAGGTAAAATTGAAAGCAGGTTCTGAAATTTTAATTAGCTTTACATAGATTTTAATATTTGTTTAGAAATTTGTATTGGGAATCAATTTAGTTTGAAGTTCTTCAAGTAATATTAGCTATTCCATGGTCTTTAATTGTTGTTAGTTTGGAAATCAGAAAGCATATGCATGACTATTGGATCCTTTTAAATCACACAATATCAAGAGAAAGGAAGCTTGTCAAGTGTTGTTTGTCTGGACATCTCTTTTGCACTCACAAATTAGAGCAGAGTTTGAGCCTTTGTTCAAAGCTATGTCCTCTTTTAATCCAGCTCCTGGCTTCTGGGACTGTGCATTTTTCAAGTGCTGCCCCTGCATTTCCTGTTGTCACACCTTCCCCACCCTGCAAGTTTGATTCAATTCTTTTGCTGTGTGGTCTGACCATTGGCAAAGCATATGCAGAGGTTCATGCTCTGCAGGTGAGATATGTGTTCTTCAGCCCAGATTAAAACACCAGTTTTTGAGACCTGAGCCAGGCGTCTGAGCAGACTGCCGGCATGTTCACAAACAAAACAACAGATCCTTGTGGTTCTCTGTGAATTGGAAAGAGTGAGATGGAGAATGTTGTGGATTCTACTGCTCAGAAGAAGTGAGGGTAGGATTTGACAGAGAAAGTGAAATTATGTAAATTAAATTGTGGAAGCATATAAAAGTATATAAGGAATTTCTTACTTTTAGGTAATTTCTTCTTTTCCCATTATCAATCATTGTAGATGTCTTTATTCAGCAATGCGTTTTGCTGGAGTTCTACTGGAAATAGTTCTATATTTGTAGGTCTATATAAGACACCCTGGCTTAGGGAAAGCTGATCTAACTGCAATAATTGATCCATTTCAACATGTGTCAAATGCATTAACAGTAAATGGTGCTTACACCTAGGTGCAGAAACCTATCTCAAGGCCTGAATCTCTTAAGGTGATGTGTAGGTATGTGTAACCACTCAAGGTATGTGTAACCATACTGTTTTGGAATCTCTGCCCTTGCAAGTGAGACATTGGGGTTTTTTCCATAAAAACTGTGTTGTTTTAAAGCTGCAAGTTTTGCTGGGCTGACGTGATGCAAACTTTATTCAATATGGCTGGATGCCAGAAGATGCAGCAAAGCTGAAAGGAACAGCAGGCTGACAAACACACAAAGACACACTGATGGGTTTACATGTTTCTAAATACATGAAGTACCTGAATATAAACATATGTTTATGATTCAGAAATATTAATTACCCAAATACAAAAATATGAGCAGTGGTGGTGTCTGATTCATAGTTCTCAATAGAAGGTATGATGACAAACACCCATGGTAAGCACAATTGGCTGAAAAATTGCTCACCTTTGAAAAAGGGAAAGGAAAAGTTGAACTTGGGTTCCTGGATTTCAGCAGAGCAGTCCTCATTTTTGTCTCCTGAATACAGTTTGAGCATTGACTCTTCCTGCTTGTCTTAACATGTGCACAGGAATATGGTTGGGAAACTTACCGAGCTACGTCCTTCAGTCAGGATAGACAGGAAATCAGTGTGGGTTTTTAAAAACACCCTTCATATGTATGTCAGTAAGTATGTCAGAAAATTTAACCACTGAAAATTTACTGGCCCAAGAATACAGCAGTCTTGCAAAAATGAGTTTTTAAAAAGTAATGATGCTTAGTCATAGCAGTAAGAATATTCATTGCTAAGGATGACACTTACTGTTAGAAACATGAAGTCCTTTTGCCACAGTGCTTAAAGAGCTTAAAATTGTTGGAGATGATGGTGGGACCTGAGGTGGGAGGTTAACTATCGCAGCTCACTGTGTCTTGTTCTGAAATAAGCAGTGATGATTTCTGCTGGAGAGAGAACCTGGGCAAGTTATAGATAGGTGGGAATACGTTCTTTTGTTTCTGTGTCTGTACATAAATTTTGGAGTACACTGTAATACTGGGAAGCTACTAATAAAAGTAATACGCTCTTGTAGTTGTCACCTCTTAATAATCTCTCTCTGAAATAAATCATAGAATTTTTCTTTCTGTCTCTTCAGAGAGCTCTTTGCTGTTTTCCTCTAAACTCTGAAGACAAGATCCCTTGATACTGATGTTCCAGACAGAGCTATTAGATCTGAGCCTCCAGACACAGAAATTGAATTTACAGGCTTGATGTTGTAAGGCTTCAAAGAGCCGAAGGGGTGGAGAGAGACTGGCATGAAATAGTACACTTTTTCTCAGTTTCACTTTTGGGAAATTAAATAAACATTTAGAAATAAAATCATGAAAGCATTTTTTAAAATTAGATGTGTAAGCATTAGCTGTTCATTACATTCTCCCAACTTGCAAACAAATTGTAGCATCGTATCATTTGTCTTCCAAGAGCATCGTGGCAAGGATTAATTTAATGTTTGTTAGGAAGTCTTAGATCCATGGAGAGAAGCTATGAGAGGTGTACACAGATCATTATCATAATTTTATATATGATAATATTGTGTCCTTCTATTTTGCTGAGGAATGATTATTCAGTCTCAACATCCTCCATCCTCCACAAAAGAGGTCATAGCTAATTGTTATCTATTTATTGGCTAGGGAAGCAGAGATTTCTTTTGCTGCATTCAACATTGCAAAAGAAGTAAATGACTGAGCAAGAAATCAGGCTGGCAAGAAATTAGGCATATACAGTGAACGCACAAAATCTTGCTGATGTAGTTGTTTACTGAAGTGCCTCCTATTACTGTTTTCTTAGCAATGTTTCTGTAGCTAATGAATTTAGCTCAGAAAGAGGTTACAAATGCTAATGGTAGTTATGTGCTCTCCTTGATTCCTTGCAGAAGGACCCAGAGGGGGGGTGCTTTGTTTTGTTTGAAATTGTTGCCCTCAGCTTTGCAGATAGCAAAGGAGGTGAATATGCTGTCTTCTGAAATTTTAGGAGCAGCCTGCCTTGACATTTTGTAATTTAGAAAGGTGGTATAATTTAGTCTCTAGCAAGACTCTTTAACAATATTGTCTGACATAATCAAGGTAAGCAACAACAAAAGGGTTGAATTATTTGATTAAAATTTGCTCTTCCCAGTCACTTTGTAAATGTTTGTTGCCTTGACTGTTGTGGTGGTGCTTTTTTACTGCCAGTCTGCTGTTTTATAGAGTTTTCTAGTTTACAGAAATCCAGATTTCCTCAAATGCGTTCCTGTGGTGTACCTTAGGTCTGTCTTTTCAATAGTGGGAAGGGAGATCCATTGATAGGTTAATTTTAGAAGTGTTCTCTTTCACTTTGTAGCATATTGCTCTTTTAGATGGCTACAGATCTGGTAGGTTTGGTCTTAGCAAAGGCACATTTTGAGTATTGAATCTGTACAGTCAGAAGCAAGAGAAAGTCAGACATCGCTTTACTGAGGGTTTGAGAATGCGTTTCCAGCTTCAGTGTTTGCTTTTCCCCTTGTAAGTGTGGGCAGCTCTCTGAAAAGTGAGTTATCAATGAAATAACCTCTTGCTAATCTGTATTCATTCTCCTTTTGAGGCCTTGTCTTTTCTCTCTTCAGTGTGTAAGTCAAAACAAGGCATCACACCATTGCTAACACTGCAGGTTTTGCCTGCTATCTGAACATCAAACCTGTCTTGTTCTGCTTCACTACAGTAGCACCCACAGGAAAAGGACTCTAGATCTGGAATTTATCAGGGTTTTTTGTTTATGCTTGAGACAAGTATACATGTGACCTAGACTTCAACTTTTACTGTGCTGACACTATAGGAAACACTTTCCTTGTCAGTAAGCTGATCTGTCAACACCAGAAGTAGTTCTAACTAGTGGCTACTTTTTAGCTGGTTTCCTGGTCATTTTGGTTAGATAGACTCTAGGAGGATTGCCTTAAACAGCTGAAACATCTAAGTGAAGGAATTCCTCAACAACCAAAGTTTAGATGGTCTGCAGCAGAATTTAGTATCACATTGTTCTTATTTTATGACAGTGGCACATCTACAGCACCATCTATACACACTGTCTCTTCTTGTGTCCTGAGGCTTGTCTTGTGTCCTGAGGAGCTCTCAATACAACTGTTGTAAGATGTACAACATCACACATACCCTCCCCTTACCAAAACACTATGCATGCCTTCTGCCCCACACTGACTCAGGAGAATCAAGCCTCTGAGTCATGCAGTGATTGCATCCCCTGAAGAAATATGTCCTTTTTTTATTTTAAGATCTTGTAAGTCTATTAAATCTCTGGGTTTAAGTTTGTTATTTGCATCTCCCTGTACAAGTCTAGGGAGATAAGAAGAGAAAACAGCGAGTTAGCTGCACTTGGGATTCTCGCCAGTCTTTGTGGGATGGAAAATTCCTTCCTAATTCCATATCTGACTTTAAATTTGACCCTCAGCGTGTGAGCAAGTTAGACCAACATACGCACTTAAGAAAAAATAGATCCTTTGTGTCCTAGCAGGGCACTGGTGCAACTTTTTCAGGGTCTCAGTCTAGCTGCTGCCAATCAGTGAAGCTTTGTCTTCCTTCAAGCATCCTAGAGCGTGTGGGTAAATTGGGCATCAGAAAAAAGAGCTGTCCTCTCCCTCCCACAGGCTGTCCACAGAAGCCTTGAAACATGAGATTGAATTATAGAGTTATTTCAATGCAGAGCCACCAGGAAGATGAGTATGTTGAGCACAGCACAGAAAATCATTGGTGCCCAGGGGAGAGTTTAGTTTTGTATATGCCAACATTAGTGATCAATCATACATTAAAACTGTGTTCTTCACTGCTAGCTTTTGTGTTTGTATCAGCTTTTAACAAATATGGCTTCATTTTACAATCTAGAGGACTGATTAAAAAATATGGAATAGGTTCAGAATGAGATTGATCTCTGAGTGGTGTGTTTAGAAAACACTCCTCTCATTGATACCATCCCTTAAACAAAACCTTTAGGATCTATCCATAAACTAGTTTTGAATCTATTAATTGCAACTTCTAATCTGGTCAGTCATATGCCTTGGACATGTCCATGTTGTACTGTATGTAGTTGTCTGTATCTAATTCATCATTTTATAAAAAGAACAGTGGGGTATTTTAAAAATATGGTTAGAATTAATAATATTTTTTCCTCGTTGATATTTAGAAAGAGTGCTGCCTTAACTCATTTCATTATTGTACCCAGATTGATATTGGGGTATGGTGCCTATAATTTTCTGGGCCTTCCTTCTTTAGTAGTTATTTAATAACTCCATACACTTGCAATTCTCGGACCCTTTGAAATTTTCCCATTTTTCCATGAGTTGTTCAGTATCAACACTAGTGATTCGGAGAACTCCTCATTTAGTTTATGTAAGACTCCAGGCCTGTTGATTTGAAAACATTTAATTTTAGCAGATCTCGTCTCACATCTCCTTTTATTACCTACGGTGAATTTTGTTGGGTTGACGTAATATGGGATGATACATTCTACAGCTTCATTCCAAGGACAAAACAATGTGCGAAGGACAAAATGTTTATTCGATATTTCCGCCTTTTTTGGATTGTCATTTACAGTTTTATCACCCGCATCTAGCAATGGGCTCATGGCCAGTCTCAGGCACATTTTATATTTATAAAAATATCATTTTTGCCTCTTTACCTCTGTTAACTATTTAGTACTTCCTTCATCTTATAAACCTCCCTCATAAATTCCCTGCATATTTAGAATCTTAGAATTTGTTAATGGTTTTTACTTTCCCCTGTCTTCCATGCTATGAATAAGTGTTTTTTTAGTATTTTTATTGCCAACTTTTATTCCAGACAGCTTCTGGTTTAGTGTAAATATTTTGGTACCTAGAAGTGTGGTTTTGGTCCATGATTGGATAGGCTTAACACTTTAATTTACATTTCCCATTTGATCTTACACTACTAGTCAGTGGGAGTGATGATTGTCCCATTTAAAGCTCCAAGCCTGGCTGGAACCAGCTCCCTCTTATAGACTGATACTACATTCTGCTTGCATATCGTAATTGTAACCACATCACCAGTATTGGTACCCAGGCAATTATTAGATGAAGGCAAGCACTTAAAATTTCTAGTCCATCAGAAACAATTCCGTGGCTGAGCTGGTTGAGTTCCCACAGGGAAATTTTTATGTTACCACTAGAGCCCTGGGAAATTTAAAAATCATCTTGTTGCTGGCCACTTGACACGTACATCAATTCCCCCTCAACAGAGTTTTTTTCAAGTTAGCGAAGACATTGTAATAAGAAGCAGGCAGGAAACGTGAGTAAAAAGTTATTAAGAACAATTCCAGTGAGTTTCCCAAAGGAAGCCTAAGAGGTTGCTTGAAAATCCTTGAATTTTTTTTCCTCGCACTGGCTGCTCATGCTTGCTCCATGCTGTTTGCTGCCCCTGCTGTTGTGTTAGTGGAAGTGTTTATAGGGCTGCGCTGTAAATAAGAGCACCAAGGCCCAATGAGACGTTTAAAATGTTACCAGTGAGGATGTGTTCTGATTAACAGCAGAATCCTCTGGAAGTTTTATCAGCCAAATATCTATTCTTGGAAGTTTTAGTACTAGACATAAATAAATCACAAGGTATTTTGTACCAGTCCCCAAGGCAGAAAGCTAAAATAGATATAGGTTGTCCTTTTCACAGTGGCAAGTATATAGCACTTCTGTAACTTCAGTACTGTATGAGCAATTTTGGCTCCAGCTTAAGGAGCCTAAGGTAATACAGGACTCCCACTCAGAGAGGAAAGGGAGGAAACAAAGTCAGGTAAATAGCTGGGATCTTGTTGGGGATGGTGAAAGCTCATTAAAAAAAGACCATCCAAAGGGAAGGCTGCGCTCTCCACTATGAAGTAAATTTTTTGGTTTATCTTTATGACTTTAGGTGAAGGGGAATCTGGTTCATCCCCTGGTCTTGCACTCTTGTTGTTGCTGAAGAACAGATCCCTAAAGAAACAGGTTCCTCACTTTTTGAAACTTGTATTTCTTTCTTTTTTCCAGAGATTTTCGGAGGCAAGGAGTAACATTTCATTCTTTGAGTGGTTTGCGGGATGCCAGGAAAAAATATTGGAATAATTCAAAAGAGGATAGAATGGTTTTCTTTGGGTACATAGCAAGATTCGTCCCAGGAGAGGGGGAAGTCTGGCTGAGAATCGGTGAATGGACATTTGGCTAATTGTATGAGCCGCTTCCTTTGCTGTTCCTGAAATGGTCACTCTTGTCACCTGCCTTTCATGGCACCTTTCCTCCCACTCACCTTTCCCCTCCCACCTAGATAATGGAAGCACCCCTCATCTCAGCCCTTACTAAGAACTAAGTGGGGATGGAGTGAAGCCCTGTGGGTAGGGGGCTGACTGCTGTAGAAAATTACTGGAAGTGGAAATGCTTATCCAAGTCTGGTACGCCTTCATTTGACACATTAATCTTGCTACCTGCACAACTAGTCAGCATAATGCCCCATTATAAAAAAAATTACACACATAAATATCTAGTCAAGGTAGAAAACGTGGGTTCTCCTTTTCCTTTTCCTTTGCCCTGCCCTGCCTTGCTCCTCTCCTCTCCTCTCCTCTCCTCTCCTCTCCACTCCTCTCTTCTCTTTTCTCTTNACCTGCTGAAATAAGCACAGCAAAGCTGTTCCTTTATCATGCTCCTGCATTTTTCCAACCCAATTAGGCCATTACCAGGGCTAAATGAGGCATAGAGCCTCCAAAAGTCACACCGTCGTCCCGGAGATGAAGCGTGTAGAGCTGCAGAGCTGCCAGGCAGGCGAGGTGGCTGGGGCTCACTCGAGTGTGACCCCAGGTGTTTTTCTGCTCCAGAAAGATCACCTTCAAAAAGGAGTGAGGGGGAAGTCAAGAAATGAATATTATTTTCAAAAGTGCTATGTTAACGAGAGGTGGCCACATTGTGGTCAATTAACACCACTGTGTTTCTCAGGGATGCACAGAGGAAGTGGGTGGCCATGGTGTCTTCTGATTTCTGGACAGTGTAGCAGAAAGGGCCATGAAGACCATGAAGGCTTTCATGTATCTTCCAGTGGTTCTGATATTAGTTTTTTGCTTGCTGGTCAAGAGCTCCATCCCTGCCCTTAGGTCTGTAGTGGGCAATTCCACTTTCCTGACAGACAGCTGGTATTCCAGCATCCAGGTTCCCTATCCAGTTGAGAGCCTTCAATCATTCGTATCGTGCCAGTTTGTGCAATAAAGTAGGGTGCTGTTCTGTCCTTTCTGTGGCACAAACCCTGTATTTGCTTCTATTCCCAAGATACTGGGAATTCTGTGTTGGATATGGAAATGATGCAGAGGAGGTCATCTCTCTCACCCTGAAGCTTTGGTATCCCTCCCCAATCATGTTTAAGTTATGAACTGGGAAAAATTACATTGTAATGTCTAACACAATGGGAACAGGTTTTATTTAGAAAGGCAGAGGACGCAAAGCCTAGCAATTCAATTCATTAAAGCCTGGGATCTCCTGCTTTATTTCAGAGAGGAACTTTGCCAGAAAGGATGATAATTTTCCATCATATGCTGTTTCAAGAACATGAGGTGTTGTGTGCTGAAAGAAAAATAACACATGCACTTCTATGAATTTTATTTTTGTACAATGAAGAGAATGGATTAAGCCCTCTGTGGTGAATACAGATTATTTTAGAAGCTAAATAGCTGTGCTTGTCCCTGCCTTCACTTGAGTTCTGCTGTCTTTACTCTCACTGAGCAATACGTTAGTTACCAGCTAAATCATATGAAAATTCCCAAAAAATATGGTAGTAGTAATACTAAATTCACCAACTAAATAAATCTAGAAGTGAGAAAGGTACAATTCCTAGCCTTTTTCTGGTTTAAAAGCATGATAGCAGACCTGTTGAGATAAATGCAGTCAAAAGAAGCCCACACTTGAGCATTATTAGACATGTTCCTTTGGATCTAGTTGTTTGAGGTGCTAGTCTAAAAAGAGCATTCTCTTCACCTGGGCAGTCTCCCCAGCAAGTGCCTTGCTCCTGGTCTTACTCGGTGCCAAATCCAGCTGATTTGGTTAATTGCGTCATCACTGTGGTTTAACTGCCAGAATTTGCAGGAGAAAGCTAAGATGAGGGTTCAAGATCTATTTTGATGACTCTTTGGAGCTCCTGATGACCTCCAATGGTGATGCAATACCAAATCTCAGGTGTCATTGAGATATCTTTGGGGATTGTATCAGCTGAGAAGACTGACAGGGAATTTGCAATAGGGGAATATCACTCAGGGATATGTATTTTGTTCACAGGAGTGTTTGATTTTTTTTTTTCTTTTATAAAATTAAGGCTGGTGTTCACAAAACTTTGTCCTATTTTCTTAGGACATTAATCAACTGCTAGCTAGTGGAGCTATACCTGCCCTTTATAAGACACTTGCCCTGCAACTGTCTAACACAACATTTTTGAAGCAGGTATCACTGGATACTGTTGGAGGCTGGTTCTTATACCGAATGGACTGTGATTTGAGTCTGGATGGCGATTTCCAGCATCCTCTTATAGGGCAGAAAACATGCATCTGTAGGGGTCAAGATGAATTCTGTAAAAATTTGAGAAAAGTGTTTACACTTGTCCACTCCATCTTTCACAAATCATCATGGAAAGTTTGCTTCATACAAGCTGGTAAATAATATGATGTATCCCTGAAGAGGGCAGCTGGAGCAATAGGGGAGAGCAATGCTGGCTGCTTGCATTGGTATTGCTACTTGCCGGTACTGGCTGCATGTCATGTGTCTGTGGTGTCATGTTACTGACATCTGCAGCCGCAAAGTGCAGCCACGCAGGCCCAGCCAGCATTTCTTGGGTGAATAAAGTAAATAATCATAACTGGTAAACAAGTTCTTGTGTATCACACTGATCTTCCAGCACGTTGCATAGGCGGATGAGGGTCACTGTTCTTATTCCAGAGTTCAGTGTATAGTATACAGTATTGTATTCCTCCCTGTGCCCCATTCCATGGGACATGCTAGGACAAGCCAGCTCTGCAAAGAAAATTCAGCAAAACTTGCCTTCTCTCACTGTAGGACTAGAGTGGGACATGTGCCTGTCTGTGCCCGTAACTCACCTCCCCTCACTCTTGCACTTCTACTCTTGAATTTCTTCTGTGCCTTTCACTGATCTGCTTTAATGATTTTATGAGTTTAGCAGAAGTTCTGTCCTTGCTGGAGTTCAATATTTCTGATGACCTTTCCAAGACTACCTTTACATTGAATCTGTTTTCTTCTCCTGGGGACCCTATTCACTCCTGCCTTCTTTAATAGGAAGAGGTTACACATAGTGTACAGGCAAAAGAAATAAGAAAATAGAAAAGAATGTTTTGGTATTAGAATGAAAGGAGAGAGAAGAAAACTGGTGAAGGAACAATAATTATTCCCTTCAGAAAATCATAACAAAGAGAAAATAAGCAATGGGAAAATGTTAAAAAAAAAATTGAAAGAAAAGGCAGACTGTGACAGTGGAGAACTAGAAATATAAGAGAAAGGATTAGGAAAAAAGGCCACCAAAAATCCATAAGAATTTATTAATAAATCATGCTGGACTCAGTATAAAAAGAAAATATCCAACACAAAGAAAGTGTTTATTTGTTTTCAATAATAGTATAAATGAGAAAGGAGCAACCAGCCAGAGGTCACTTTAGTCTCTGATTCAGCAAACCACTAAAGTACATGCTAAGCTTTTAGAATCTACTAAATTTCATTAAAGACAAGTCTCACTTAAGTTGAGTACATACTCTGAGTGTTTTTTCTGAATTGGATTTATGTTGAAACTGGCTCATAGTTACAGTTGTCCTTATTGTTTGGTTCACTGAGGATTCTGCAAGGAAAAAAATGTGATCACATAAGGCATTTTACTTTAAGTGCAGATGTTTTTTAAAAATAAAATCAAGTAAAATTAAAAGAAATTACTAAGCAAAATATGTTTTCCCCTTGTAAGCAATATGACAAAGCTGGATTTGAAAAAGTGTGCAGCTCTCAGATCTGTATTTTATTTTTTTGCTAGAGAAAAGCCTGAATCAGCCTTGATTCAGCTGATACTCAGTTTGACTTCTGTTGACATGGACGAAGTGTAGTTGCAATAACTTTCTAAAATTATTTATGAACACTATTACAAGTTGGGAAGTGAAGTCTCAGACAAAGAAAGTAATTGGGATACAGCTGCCCAGCCAGGCAGGAGAAAGAAGCAGGTGTCATGTCAAGGGTCCTTCCCTGCACCAGCTGTGGGAGAACACCACTTCCAACAAAACCATACCAAATTGTAATCAAAAATATGTTATTCTGGTTTATTTAAAAGCTGCACTTAACAGACAGATCGACTTTTCAAGGGGCTTGCACTTAATCCTGATTCATCACAGAAGGTTTTGGAAATAGGAATTTTGCTGATACAAATCAGATTCTTCTCCTGTTTATTTCAATGATCTGAGCTTATTTGCTCTTGCTGTTTTGGTGAGGAATGATCAAAAATTGGTTGATTAATTGAGAGAAATACAGAAAGATAATTATGAATTGCCTTATTTGAGTATTCTTTTTCTGTTATTTTGTGTTCCCTGACCTTTAAGCTAGCTAACCAGCAGATCTAATGCTGGCCAATCAAAAAGTGTGATGTCTCTTTGGAATAACACTCCACTAAATTGTGTAATTTTAACTACTTACAAGTGACTGACTACTTTGGCACCTCCCTCACCCCTCCTCTGTTCTTTTCTGCCTCACCGTGTAGCACAGAAAAAAAGGCAGTTCAAGATGTCCTATCCTGGTGACCAGTCCTTCTAACGTATTATTTTCTAATGCAAAGATAGAGAGACAAAAATTAGAGAGAAATGTAAGTACAAAGCATCCAGAAGTTTATAACAATGATAGTTCCTCCTTATTTTTTCCAGACAACTACAGCAACACAGTTTCGTAAACTGTGTTGTTTGACTGGCATTTTTTGATATTAAAGAATTAAGCTGAAGACTCTTTTCATTTTCTTGTAGAAAAGCTCATCTTAAAAAAAGTGGCCTCATGCAAAGAGTATAACACAATCATATTGTTTTATGGGCATGCTGAGCAAGGAAAAAGGACTTTGCTGGGGGGATTCAGTCCTTCTGTCAGCCCCGGAGATGTTTCTCTTAAGAGGGGAAGAAGAGCTGGGAAAGATGAAGAAAGTTCCCAGTTACCTGTTCAGGGTCATTTTGCAGTGGTGGATTTCACTTCTGTGGGCTGTGAACACAGCACCTGTCAACACTTCTGTGTGTCCTAAGGCCAAACACATAGAAAAGATAAATTCTGCAAATTAGGGACTAAGAGCAAGTCAGCTGGGTGACGCTTGCTGGCACAGCTCCTGCATTGAATGTCGAGGTTGAGATTGCTTGAGATGCAGGAATGTACGTATGATATGCAGGAATGTAAGGTGCCCTGAAAGGCACACAGAGTGAGTGCATGGCTGTTTCACCTACAGACAAAAGTCTGAACAACTCAAATTTCATAAACCACATCCCAGTGCCATATGCACCATGCCACAAGGATGTAGACTGTCTTCATTCTCCAGAGTATCCCCCAGGCATTGTTTCTCCATCTGTTCAGGAGGGTCTAGTCACATCCAAAAATAGGGGATGGGGCAAAGTATCTCTCACTGAAATGCACACTCCTTAGCATGGTGGTTGAGATTTTCTTTAGGAGCAAGGAAAGTTAAAAGACATAAATTTAATAAAAAATGTTACCTTAGCAAAGTATTTCACTTCCTATTTTGTTGCAGGTCTCAAGGGTCTCCCTTAATCTCCTCCATACATAAAGACAAAAACCATTGAGACTACCAAGAAGCCTTTAGATTGCTATTATATCAAAGGCATCTTTTCATCTGCTTTAAACAACTGAAAAAATGATGGGCTTTTTAACAGGAGAGGTAGAAAACAATCAAGTTAGCAAACCATGGCACGGCAATGGAAAGTGAGAATCTGGAACACAGAGAGGCAAAACAGGATGCCTTTAAGACGTAGGCAAGATGGACTCCCTGGTACCTGTCGTCTCTAAATCTGAGATTGCTCAAGGGTCCAATGCAGCTCCCAGCATAAATAAGAGTAATCAATAACTGGTTTATGGCAACTTGCCAAAAGGCTGCAGATGGGCTGCTGTGGCTCTGGAGCTCCCTAGGACTTGGAAATCCCTCCACGCCCACCTGTTCTGTATGGATCCTGTTTGGTGCTGTAGCTCCTTAGCATGTCTTAGCAGTTCTAATGAATTTGTCACAGGTTGTTTCTTGTCCGAGATGCCTTGATAAACTCATGCATTTCAGTCCTCCCTTGGATGTGTACACACATGCACTTTGGACACTTGTACTGAAGAAGGCACAGGAGTGGAAAGATGAGAAGCTGTAGAATTGTCTTATTCCCTTCCAGTATTTGTTTCAGAGGCTTGTGATACGTCTTGTAGAAATGAGCCGTAGCTCTTATTGCAGAAAACACTTATCCGTCAGAGGAGCAAAACCAGTCACGCACGTGGGGTCCCTGGAGCTGCTTCTCAGGCTGCCTTACAGCCACACCTGTGAAGAAATGACTCCAAAGACATAAGTCACCCTCCACGTGGATTTCCACCAAGCACTCAGCACTCAAAAACCACTTGCAGCTCTATGTTTGCTAATGTTGTTTGCTGAGTGCATCCAATAAGTCTCTAAGGTATTTTCTATTGCCACTTCTGGTTTTTTGCTTCCTGCCATCAGCAAACACAGAATTATTTCCACAAAGGGATACCACATCCCAAATCACACTGATCAGGGATATTGAATGTGATACTAATGCAAGTTACTTGAGAAATGTTGTGTGAATCCCAAAGCCAGGTACAGTCCTGATGGAAAGGTGATTGGTAAAAGCTGTGCAATTGTAGCTACATGGCTTGGCATGGGATTGTGTGCACTTTGTGAGCCAGTGCTGAACTGGGAGAGAGATCAGAGGCCTTGTAATCCCATGTTAAATCTGCACATGGTAAATTGTGCCAGTGGGCAGGTTTGGATTTTTACTTGGTTATGCAACAGTCATGAGCTGATGCTCTTTTGACTGCTGTTGCTACAACCAGATTTGTTTGAGACTCCTTGAAACAAAGCGTTCTGCTTATTCCTGGTTCCATTTTCCATATCTGCAGTTCCCAAGAGTCTTGGACATCAGCCTCTAACTGTTTAGGCTACCTTGATCTCAAGTTTCTGTGTTGAGCAGAGTATCAGCAGTAAAATCCTAGGCATATTTCTGTCACTCTGGTATTTTGTAGTGCTAAACAGCTCCTCACTCTCATAGTAGCTTCTGTATTATTTGGACACCAGTATATGTATATATATGTAGGAGTAAAGGAAAGCAAAGATATGGCTGCTACGTAAAAATAATGTTATAGATATGAAAATTCTGGAAACCTAAATGGTAACTCTCAGACAAACTTGATAATGTTGGGTTTATCAGATGCAGTAGAAATAAATCTGTTACAATTGCCAGGTTTACTATGTTGTTTTTAATATTTAGTTTATCCTGGAGAATTGAGAATGTTGCTCTAGAACAAGTGGTCAGATTTTTCACAACCAAACTAGGTTCTTAGGCCTACCTTTCTTCCTGCAGTCTCTTCCTCCCAGTGCTAAGCATATGGCTTTCTTCATTTGAACTGGCCAAGTCTTGTTATTTATGAGCTTCAGCAGCTTCTTCAGTACTGTGGCTGGTTTTTGTGCTGTGTGGTTTTGGCCTTCTCTTGGCTTTTGCAGTGCCAGGTGAGACAGTAATATATCATTTTTTAACATACATTTTCTGTAGTGTAATAGTATATTACCATCTTGATTTCTGCCAGAAAAATTCCATCTATATCATGCCCTTAAGCTAATAGCAGGGCATGGAAATACTGTCCTGGTGACCCTGATGTTCTTGATGATTTTGTAAAATCTTTTTATTGGTTAAAGCTCTTGAACTCACATTTTGTATTTGGTTCAAAGCCAAGTGTGTGGGTAGTGTTTTTAGAACAGGATCGTTATTCTAGACCTGAATTTTTCTCTACACTCCTCTGAATCTCCAAATTTTTCCAAGGCTGACATTCCATCTCTCAATCATGCTATTTGTCCAGATAAAAATCTCCTTATTTTAGGCAATGGGTTGTGTAAGAATTGTCTTTTTCTGCATTGGCAAAAAGTTATTTGTAGTGAATTTCCAGTTAACACCTGCCTTGTTTAAAGACAGAGCAGTTTACAAGCACAGCTCCTCCATTTGAGCACACCAGCACTCTGGTTTTGATTGCGTCTTTGGTGCACTTGTCCCTCATTTTGACCAAAGAGGTGCAGAAAAGTTGAGCTAATGCCTGCTCTGGTGACAAATGTGAACAATTTACTTTTTCTCATCTTGTCGTGGTACCTCAGCACTAGAAGTCTGGTCTGGTCTTAGAGGTATGAAGAATTATATCCTGTGTCCATTGCCGACTTCACAGAAGCAGCATTCTTTAGCTTCCTTGGGGCATTCAGGCCTCCCAGAAGCAGAACAAATCTGCTGTGTGGGAGGCCAGGGTCTTCTTGGGTCTGGGACAGCCCTTTTTCCATGGCCACAATCAGGAATCTTCCCCGGCTCTCTGCTGTAAATTGGTTCTGAAAGCCCAGGAGACTTGACTGAGCTTGTCCATGGTGGTTCCTTTTTGGTGTCCAGGATGATCATGTAAAATTTAGCAGATTCTACCTTTGAACTGAATGTGAGGGAAAAGCTTGTGGAAAATTAAAATTTCTTGTGAGGTTTCATGGCCTTGTGAATATAAACATGCTGAACTTTGCTTTGTGTTCAGCTGATGATCTACCATAAGTTAACAATATCATGCTGTTCCAAAAAAGACAAATGCCATGCTGAGATGTACAAACAGGGCTCTAGCCTGCAAGACACACAAAGTAATTCTACTACTTTACTCAGTGCTTGTAAGGGCCAAACAAGGACACTCTGACCATTTCTGGGCACTGGTCTGCGCTAAATGTGGAGACATGCTGGAGAGAGGCCAGAGGAATGAAACAAGAATAATCTGAGCTCAGGACAGCATCTCCATTAAAAAAAATTAATTTAATTTGCTTGATCTAAAAAAAAGGGTAAAAGGGGAGGTGAATCAAATCCCAAATAAGGTGATTATGAGCAGGGAGGCACTGGCCTGCATGTGGTAGACAGGAGAAGAAGACAGGCTTAGGTTGTAACAAAACACACTAAAGTTAGATGTGACAAAACATTTTCTTTGGTAAGAGAGGAGAAGCATTGAAGCAGGCTGCCCTCAGTGTCTGATAGGTCTTCTTCCTGACAAAGTTTCAGAGAAAACATGCCAGGAACTGCACTACTCTTGCTGAGCCCTTCTTGGGCTAAGGGGCTGCTTCATGGTCCCTTGAGATCCTTCCCATGCCAGCTATTAGATGTACCTGCGCACCGCTGTCGAGAGTTGTGGTTAGTTACTGTTTGATTAGGAAGTACTTCATAAGTAATGCATGCCATGAGTGTGCTATTCAGCTTCTTTTCACCCAAAAAAGCAAAGATTTATTGAACATTTCTGGCTTTTCTGCATGGTTTAGTCTGACAACTGAAACTTCCATTCAACTGGCAAGATGGTACCGATTGCTGCAAGCTTTTCAAATACCCACAGCCGTACCCTCCCCACCTCAGCTACTGTTCCTGCCATGACAATAGTTGCCTGATAGCTCATCCTGTTCCTGGAACGCGTTCAAATTCCTCCACTGAAGCTTAGAAGCTCTCTTCCAAGACATTTCAGAATCAAAATGTCTGATAGTTAACGAAACAGAGTGGAAAAACTATTGAGGATTATATTTGAAAGGGGAGGGGGATTAAAAATCAGGCCATGTAAAAGTAAAAAAAAAGAAGAAAATTACTATTCATTTTTTATATTTTTTCTTGCAAAAGTAATCTTATGGAATTGTATTTGCTGAATATATGTACAGCAAAAAGGTGTTCTGCATTGAAGAGTTCATAATCAAAGAATTTACATGCTAAAATTAAATAATGTTTTACATGTAAAAACATTTACAAAGCAAAAAAATAGATTCCAATCTTCCATCTTAATTCAGTTGCTTGATAATTTAATTTTTTTTATTATTTATTGGCTGAAAACTGCAGGACCACAGTAATTTGTTCTATTAGTAGTATAATTTCCACCTGTAGTATGCTAAGTTTTATGTCTGGAAGTATTCATCAGCAGGTAATTCAATCATTGTCTGTGTAATGCTTTCCTTTAATAAGGAAGAGGCTCATAATCTTAATCTAATTAAAGAAAAGAGAACTGAAGGAAAATTTGCCACAGCAGAAGTTGATACTAGAGGATATTATCTGGGGCACTTGGCAGCAAGCTCACAACTGTTCATTGGGAAAATAGTATCTTCAAATATTTTCATCTTTAGGTGTGGAGGACACTTGAAAGCAGCTGGGAGTCCCATGTCTCCCATTAAATGAGTTTTGTTTTCCAGCTATAGCTGGCATTTAGGTATGGAGAGTTGTACATTTGAGCACTAAGATTTATGAGGCACTGAGCATACACTTAGTTTTGCTTTTTTGTGCCAGTGCATCTTTGGATATTTATCCTTCAGTTTGCTGCCCCAGGGATGTGCTTTATATATACACAGCCCATCTTGTTCTCAGATATCACCTCTGATATTATTTCAGTTCTGTGTCCTCTCCCTGAGAACAACTAGTTCCAAATTATTCAGGGGGATACCAAATATTGCCCTGTACCATGAATGAATAATTTTGTTTTCATTGTCTATTCCATTGTCATGAATGTCTTGAATGACATCTTGGACTACTAAGTGCTGTAAATGTTTTAAAATTTACTGTATTTTACCAGTTTGGATCTTTTGACTTTGTCTACTGTGAGAAAAGAGAAATAAGAATGTGAATTTACTTCTTCTACATTTCATACTTCAGCCATGTACTGTCTGGTGGTGAGAGTTCCTAAATATTCAGTAGCATCAGCCCAAACCCCTCCACAGCATCCCAGCAAACTCAATTATGTTGTCTGACTGCTGCTGATGGAAACAGTTTCCTTTTTCATAAGTGAATAACCCCAAAGGCAAAAGAAAGCCTTGTTAAAGTAAAAGCAGAAATATAAAGTAGTAAATCAGCAGGCTGTGCTCTTCCCGCAGCAGATGGGGAAGTCACTGACCCCATCCCACCTTGGTTAAATCCCATGCTTGGTTTCTTGCCCAGGCTCTGGGCACCCCATCCCTGCACCTGCTGGAGCATGCAGTCCCCCAGGTCCCTGCCATCCTGGAGGGAGTTTGGGGAGAGGATGAGCTGGGCTAAATAGCATAAGTCAGACCATCCCGTGTCTTTGTAGTGTCTTTTCAGAAATTACTCTCCCTATTTCAAACATCTCACCTCTAAGTGCTGGCCCTGCCTGTGGTGGTCCTCACCTCAGAACACTGTATTAGCACTTCACTAGTGTTTGTATCTTTCCTGAAACCACAGATGATAGGAGGAAGATGACATTTCTCTAACTGAAATATGGAAAAGTGTTTTGTTCTTCTGTTGGGCACTGAAGAAGCCAAAACCACCACCCATCTGCCAGGAGAGATCAAAACCCAAACGCTTTGGGACATTCACTCATTGCACTGCTCTGTCCCCTCCTAATCCTGTTTCTGGTTAAATTCTATCATCCAGCTGTCAAAGGGCCACATGCCAATACCTAGACATATTTTGATATCTAGCCAAAGATTTGATTGCCCTTGCCAATAAAAATGCACTTGTTCAAGCCAGGGCCAAAGAATAGAGTGGACCCGCCACAAAGAATTGCAGTGTCTGGCCAGCTGTCTAAGTGCAGTGGCATGAGAACAACAGGAGCTTTGTCTCTCCTCTCTCATTGACTTCTGCATCTGGATCTTCATTGTAATGAAAATGTGTGATATAGTTCCACATGCTTAGTGGTCATGCAGCATGCATGATCATCCAGACTGGCTATTAAAAGAAGCCTCATGATCACAGTTTTTCCCTGCAGTAGCCCTTTTTTTGACATAGGTGAAGATCAAATCCATCTAGGTGCATCTAGTGATAATAAGTCATTCTCATAAAAAGGTTCCCAGCACTTAAAAGCTCTTGATGACTTGCTTCAGAAATTAATTGTCCTCAAGATTAGCAATGTATGCCTAGCTTCTACTCTAAATCTGATTAACTTCAGATTTTTACTAGTAGCATTTAGATCTGTTTCAAATAGGCTGAAGAGCTGTTCATTGTGAATTTTTTGTGCTATCTCCTCTCCTGTAGCCATAGCCATTTTCATATGCCCTAATTAAGTTAGTTCTTCATTTGGGAGGCCTGTAGACATGCTGCAAGGAAAATGTATTGAGCATGGAGAAGCTGCAGTATTTTTCATCCCCAGGAAACAGGCTTCAAAGGCTGCTATAGCTAAGCTTTCAATTGCTTGATTACCAAACCTTTCAAGCCTTCATGATTTATTATGGAGAAGCATCTTGGTTTCAAATGCTTCCCTGGAATTCATTCTCCCTTTCAACGTGGAAGAACTCTTTCTGGTGACCTTGTTTTATTTTTAGCAAGAATAAGGTCAAACCAGAGGGTTAAGAATGATCAATAGACAGGAGATGATGGACCAACACCAAAATATTGTTATGATTCTTTGCTTAAGAGAAAGGCTTGACTCTTACTGCGTTTGATGCTCCCTTACTCCTCACTTGCCCACCCAGGTCTCACAGTGTGCTCTGTTCATGGACACTGATCACAGGTTTTACAGCATCTGCTATGACCAGAGTCACACAGAACCATGGGAAGATTTAGCAACCCACCTTAGGTATGGGGCAGAAAAGCAGGTGTCTGACATTGATTGAGGAGGTGTGGCTGGTGTCACCAGAGTGCCTGGCTGACTTTGCCAAGGTTGTGATATGTCCCAGGTGGGTTGTTGAGTGGGGGCAGCTTCAGGGGCTTGGTTTGACAAAGCAGAACCATCATGGCAAAGTGGGGTCCTGGTGTATACCTGGAATCACTTTTCAAATCTTTCTCTTACAGTTCTCAGAGATGGGCTCTCCATAATGCTTCAATTATGAAGGAGGAAGGGCAGCTGAATTGTTGTTTTGCAATGGAGAAGACAGAGGGAGAAACACCAGCGCTGTGGCTCCCACCTTGTTGCTTATCTCCCTGCAAACATGTGCCTCAAATCCTCTCTGTGCTGTATTAAGGAAAGGAAAAGCCTCAACATCTGCTTTCTTACACAATCTTTTCCAATTTTGCATCCTATAACCCCCTGGTGAAAAGAGGAACAATGACTTCATATAGCTGCTGCTTGATTCTTTTGCTGTTTACCTGGAACACTGCTGCCTATGGGCCAAACCAACGGGCACAGAAGAAGGGAGACATTATTCTCGGAGGATTGTTCCCCATTCATTTTGGAGTGGCTGCTAAAGACCAGGATCTAAAATCAAGGCCAGAATCAGTGGAGTGCATAAGGTAAGCTAGTAAAAGGGAAAATAAAAACTTCTGGTGGGGAAGTCTTCACCCTTCTTGACTTTAAATTGTGTAAATATGGGCTGTAATCTGACGCTTGCAATTGGAAGTTATGATGTAAATAATAGAAAAAAATAGTGTGTATGTTAAAGAGTAACATAAACAATATTTGGACACTAAAAGAGGGCAAACCTGAAGCTGCCAAAACATTAATATACTAATGTATCTGGCCATTCACAGGGAACATTCGAATAGTATCTGAAAATCAGCTTTCCTAGCAGAAGGACAGAAAATTACCAGTAGTGTCCTTTAGTCCATTTTATTAAAGTAATGCATGGCAAAATAGCTTAGAAATCAATTTTTTGTCCAGTTCTGCCCGTCATCTTCTATGACTTTACAAGCTGTTTAGTTGCCTAAACAAGTGAATAGGTGAAAGTGAGATAGGTCATGGCTTTTGAAAAATCCCACTGAACAGATAAATGTTTCTTTAGGACTTTGTAAAAGTCCCAAACTTGAGGCCAGGCTTTCCTCACAGAGTTCTTTTCTTTTTTGTAAACAATGCATATATGTTTTGTCTTAAGTGTTTGGCAGTTAACCTTGGCGAGAGAAAAGTACATGAAAACAATTTCTCTTATTATTAAAGTGTAGACATTTTTATAATGAGATTTGAGGACCTTTTACCCTTACAACCCTGCACATAATACACAGAACAAGTGGAAAGTGTGACAGAAACTGATTGCAACTGGAACATCATATAAACAAAATAGAAGAAATTCATGTGGAATTCTGTCATGGCAATGCATGGAAAAACACTTCAGTGTTATGGGACTTCTTCTGTTACCATATGTGAAAAACTGTGTATCTGGAATTATTTGGACCCCTCATTCTGGACTGGGGATCTAGTACATTTCCGTTGCAGATGGCAATGAAGGATGGCTGAGAGCATTCCTGTTACGCTCACAGATTTCAGGTGTGGTTTCCCACTGAGACACTGAGCAAGACACGTCCTTCTAGGTTATGAGATCATCCCCAGAACTGTCCTAGGGAGCACACACAAGTGTAATTAAGCAGGCATTATTTTGGCTTCTTCTGTGTGGGCACAGGAAAGTCATGAACTATATGTGCAACGTCTGTTTCATAGAGCAAGAATCTCTCCCAGCCTTTCAGCTTTTTTTTTTCTCTCCCAAATGCAGCATTTTAAAAGTGGAATGCTGGAAAGCAGTGCATGTTTTCAGCTCCATTGTCTTCTTCTCCTGCTCCAGCTGGCAGGCAGGACAATGCAGATATTTGCAAACTAAACAGTTTTCATTTCTGTCGACTCTGGGTCAGCCTCAGTGACTGTCTTGACACAGTCACATTATTGGAAGAGAACGTTGGAAAATGTTCTGCCACAAGTGCTACAAGTGTGTGGTTGCCAAAAGGCATGTTAATGAGGTAGCACTGCCAATAACAGGCAAATCCTGAAAAGCCAGACTAGCTGTTTTAAGGGCACAATGTGAGAGATCCTTCTGGGTGACATTCAGTCTGCTAAAAGGTATCCTTCAGCTGAAATGTGCCTGGATAAAATCCCTGTTTTTCTTGCCCCTGCACCAAGAAGATGAAGGTGCAAAAGAGAAAAAAGGTGGCTGCAGAGGCAGGCATTTGTGGCATATATCCTTCAGGGAGTTGGATGAACTTGGAGTTGATAGCATAATGCAGATGGAGAAAGAATGAAGGTCAGAGATCTAGCTGCAGAGGTAGCAGAAACCACAAAAGGAACAAGGGGATGATTGGACCAGAAATGACTGGAAGTTACTTCATTGCACACATTTTTAACAGAAAATGTCCATTTGCAGGAAGTGTTTAGCTGAAAAGAGGTTGGATTCAGAAGACTTTTTGAGATTGCTCATCAGGTTTTAATGATGGAGACAATAAATACATGTGAATATTTGTGTGTATTCCTTGTTATTGATACATGTCAAATTGAGAGCAGATACTTTTCCTGAAAGGATTTTCTATTTTAAGCAGTATTGAAGTCAGAAAATTCCTCTTGCTGGAGTTGTACAGAAATCTCTCAACACGACCATGGTGGTCCTTTTTTGTTTTGGACCCTGTGATCAGGCATTAGCCCATGGCAGGGTCGTGCATGCTGACTCTAGGAATCCAATACATTCTTCAGGTAATTTGCTAGAATCTTACATTATCACATGTCAGTTTCCTAAGTTCCAGGCAATTGACTGGTCTGGAATTATCAAACTTATATTTTTGGGGGGGAAAAAAAAATACAAGTTCTAGTTTCTTCAAAGTAAATCTCCCCAATCTTGTAGTGTCAAAAAGTTCTGTAGGGTGGGAAATCCACTAGAGAAGCATAAATGTGACAGTACATGGTCAAACCAAAGGTGCTAAATCTGTCCCATACCTTTAACTACCTTTGTTTCCCTTGTCTGAGCCTTCTCCAGCACTGCTGTATCTTTTCAAAGCTGAGGCTAATAAGTTTTCTACCTGCCCCCTTTTCAGATGGCTGCATACAACTTTTAATCTCTTTACTACATAGAAAAGTGTGTCTCGTATCACATAAGAAAATTAGACCCACGTCACTCTGGGAGCATTAGCATCCTCTCTCCTCATGCTCTCTTGCAGCAGCAAGTCATCAGACTGTATGAAAAGCTCCATGACAAGACCCTATGGGTGTTCTATTTTAGAGTTCAGTATCAAACAACTTAAGATAACATGGTTTTCCTCTCTTTTGAGGACTGTTCCACCTGATCTCTGCTGTTTGGACATTTTCCCACACATTNCTCTCTCCTCATGCTCTCTTGCAGCAGCAAGTCATCAGACTGTGAGCTGGATGCAACAACAAGACCTAAGGGTCCCACTGAAACCCTATGGGTGTTCTATTTTAGAGTTCAGTATCAAACAACTTAAGATAACATGGTTTTCCTCTCTTTTGAGGACTGTTCCACCTGATCTCTGCTGTTTGGACATTTTCCCACACATTTAGCTGTGTTCAGTGCCATACCTGTGCTCCCAGTCTGGGAGCTTCCAAGCTTCATTGGGCTTCCCAATGGATAGGAGAGCTGGGGTTTCTCAAAATGGATAGGACATTTTTCTCTCCACTTTTTCAGTTTTTATGTTCTTCATGCTCTTGTGGCTCAGCACCTTTCTCTCCAGCTCAGAAACTGTTCTGGCCTGAAACTACTGTGCTTACCTGGCACATGACTATTAAGAAACTATATACATAACTCAACAGCAAAAGGAAAAGGGAACAGTAACAATCTGTTCTCCATTCTTTTTGAGTTGCTGCTACTGAAAATGCATCCTTTTGCTCTGAACACTGAGTTGTAGAGTCTGAAGTGAAAACATAGTCATGATTTTGCCACACTAAATTTCAGATAGGAATACATAAAGCAAGAGCAGTTTTGTTTCCTCTTTACAGTTTCAGCAATCACGGATCCTGCATTTGATATAAATGCACCTCCTGTCTTTGTATGCCTCAGGTGCTGCTGCAGCAACTTTCCTTATAGCATTTGCTGATGTGTATCTGATGTGCACAGTGGAGGCAGAGACTGAGCACAGCACCAGCAAGCCCTGACCCCCCATTCCATTCCCTGTCAGCACCCCCAGAGGCCTATTCATAACCTGATTTCTCTGCCCTTTCTTGATTTCAGGGAGATTAGCAGTATTCCTGTATTCTGATCATCAGTCTAGCCAAGGTGCCACACTGTGACACAAAGCTTTCAGGCTATGAAACCATGGTGAGACATTGTCCCCACATCACAGTGCAAGACTTCACTGACCATGGCTCCTGGACTCTTTAGCCCGCTGAGTTTCTCTGTCCATCTGAGAAAACAGAATTTTAATTCTAGTCCTTGCAGATGTATTTGCTAATCCCATTGCAGACCTGAATGTATAACAAGATATTTTTGAATTTCATCCCTAAGATGAAATTATACCATTTTCTCTCCCTTCCATTCACCTTCTGAATCGTAATTTTTTAATTTTTGATTTTCTTTTTCTGCATAATTCCCCTCGCCCACAGTCCTTGATTGTAAGATTGGTAAGCAACTCATTATACCTGTGACTGCAGGAATCCAACAAATGACTGAAGGTCTCCCCTTTGCATAGCTTAGAAATAACAGTGGTAGTAGCAGCAATAATATGCAGTTAATGTACTGGAAATCTAGAGAGGACAGAGAAATTAGTATGTGCATGCAGCCACTAGAGAAAGAGGAGTGCAGGTGTGATCAAAAGGCATATGCAGGCTTTGCCACCATTTTTGAGTATAAATACCTGTCAGATATGGGAGGGTAAGTGAAAGCTGTATTCAGAGCTTTCACATCACTTTCTCCTTTTTTTCCTTCATATTCCATTGCTTAGTGCCTTGCAAGTGTGATAAATGAAGGTCATGAATACACATGAGGCTGTGAATTATTTCTTTATGGAGACTAGCAAGGATCAGGACCAATTTCCCTGCTGGATCCAGACAGTAAGAGCTGTTAAAACCAAACCATACAAACAAACAGGGGATGGAGCTATGGGGAGCTTAAACCATGCAGAGAGCTTTGTGTCCCTTAATTTACATAGCCTTGCTTTGAAACATTGACTGAGACTTTTAAGCCATCCTGAGCACCATTTGACAGACAAGTTTAGTATCTAGCAAACTGGTCTGCTGCACAGCTGTCCTCTGCAGCTGTGACAGTTACAGTGAGGTATTGTTTCCGATTTCTCTCTCCCTGTTTGTGCTCCTTCCTGGGAAGAGAAAGCTCAGTGGGTTGAACACTCTGAGAAGTGGGAGAACAGGCATCAGAAGGGGAACCTTTAAGGAAGGAGTGTAAATAACAATTCCCATCTACCCTGTAGGCTCTGAATTATTCACATTAAACTGTCATTTAGAGCTTAATGGCCACTTTTCATAGCACCACATCTCAGAAATGTTAAAACGCAAGACAATGTGAACATACCTGTAAAGTAATACGGCAGAAAATGAGCTTTGGAGGCTGCTTCTTTTCCACCAAGAAAATACCAGTGGCTATTTAAATATTCTGGAAATCTAATGAAAGCCTGCTTCTGATAGTAAATCCTGTACAGTTTCTTTATGGAAATTACCAGTCAAATTTCTGCATGGCTGACAGAGCATTCCAGTGACTGATCATATTAATCACAGCAGCAGCAGCATAGCACAGGAGGTCAGCTGCATCAGTGGGACCTACTGCCAGGTTCAAAGGCTGCTCTTAGCAATCCTTCATGTACACACCAAGACAAGAGGAACCTATCTGCAGCCCCTTGCTGGGATCTTACAGTACACTGGGAGAGAAATTATCCACAAAATATCCTTTCATAGAAATGGAAAGAATCTTGTTTCATTTAGAGCAGTTTGGCAGCACTACCTTTGTCTGATCATATCTGTGTTATGGAACTGATACAACACTGTCTCAGTTGACAAAATGAGAGCTTTTCTGAAGATCTATCAGGTGTTAGAGAAGACAGTGAGGAGTGCTGTCTTCATCCCATCTGATCCTGTCTTCCTGAGCCACTGATGCTGCTATCAGCAGAGGTGCAAGTGAAGAGAACCGCAGCTCTCCTGCCTAGGTTAGTTTAAGATAAATTATTGAAAGTATTTCAAAGATATTTTGTAGTCTAGCTCCCAGAAAAGAGACCCTACTTTCCTTTCCCTCCAAAATAAAATTAATTCAAATGCAAGTACCTGAAGTAGAGGCCTTATACTGTAAATATACACTAATCAGGAGCATTTGTCAGAAAGGAAAATAAAAGCAACAGTGTGTCACAGGCCTTAGTCAGCATTTACTGAATTAAATGCCAAATATGTCTTTGAAGTGAAGGATAAGACAATCCAGTTCAATGCTTTCAAAGATACCCTCTGAAGATACCACCTTGTGACATTTAAAAAAAAATAAAGCCAAATTCCTTTCAAGGAGGCAAAATAATTTTGTGTCATACTTCACAATATAATGTAAAGTGAGCAGGCTTAAATTTGCTTTTGCCTATACTCCAATGTATGAAATTTTCCCAGTAGCATAATGGTATCTTTGAACTTCCCATCTTCTCAGTAGTCTTCCCTTTAAATATAGAAAATGTGATCAGATTTTTCTCTTTTACATGAGGAGCCTAAATATGGCTCCTTGCTTCAAATCCTATTCATATTAAAAATACTTGTAAAACATGTGTAGCTTTTTAAAAAGAAGTGTCACAAAACCCTTCCTTGTTTCCATTTATCCCAGTGTACATTACTGACCACATGAGGAAATATAGTGTGCCCAACATGTCTTCTTTCTGTACACAGCACTCACTGACTCAATCCCTCTGAGACTTGCCCTTTTATTTCAGAGCTCTCTCGTTGCATCTCATTCCTTAATGGGTTGAAACTAGAGCAAGAAATATTCTAAATGACCAAATTGCTTGTATCAGTAACCCACACTCCCGTGCTTCTAAAGACTAATCTTAATAAAGCTAACTGTCCCTTTGGTAATAAGTTATAACTAAGAGCTCAAACTTTTTGACCTGAAGAGATCTGTACTGATTTTGTGATGTCTGGGCTTTGAGGTACTGCCTCAGAGCTGAACCTCGTTTGGAATTTGACCAAAGATGTCTGGAGAGGTGAAGTCAAGTTGAATAAATGAAGTTTTTAAGACTTAAAGATAAACCTTAGATGTGATATCTTTAGAAATTCTGATCCCAGATGAATCAGATAAAACTCCTGGAATGGAAGTAATGTGGCTTTGTTCATTCAGCTTTGAAAAAGTCAGACATAGCTAACATCAACTTTGGAAGCAATTAATTTAATCCTGCAATTAAAAATGTTCAGGTCATATATCTCAGAGACTGAAAGGTTGTGGTTTCATGAAGTTCGTCTTTAGAAATCTTCACCTTAGTAATGGCAACATTTCTCTAAGCATTTCAAAATGTAACTCATGTGAAACCTACAATTTCTCGTTTCATATAGAATCTGTTCTTGGGCAGGCTATTTCCCCAGGCTTTTCCAGTTTTAGGGCCAGCCACTTTTCCCAGTGGATCTCAAGCATAACAGCATTGACACTTTCCTGTTTTCACCTGCAGCTCAGCACAAAACTGCAAACTAACTGGCATCCTGACCCATAGCGCATTCCAAGCAAGGGCAGGTTTCAGTTCATGAAAGATTCTTCCATTTCAGCTGCATTGCCCTAAAACACAGCAGCCTCACAGGCACACAACTGGTTGCCAGGGCAACTTTTTAGGAGAAAACACAGTAAAACTTCAAAATAATGTGTATCAAAGGTACTTTCTTCCTCCTCCTTTCCACCAAGAAATTTCTCTCAAATTTTTGCATAAGCAATCATCCTGCTTCAGTTTCTTCCACTGCCAGCCTACTGCTACCATAAACAGGGACTCTCAGCTCCTGCAGCACATTTGCCACCAATCCACAGCTCCAGGTTAGCTCCGTGAACAGCTGTGAGACAAGCAGAAAGCTCAGTTTCTCCACCTTAGAGAAGAGAGGAGGCTTCAAAAAACGGTTTCAGTTTCACAGGCCAGCTCTGAGGGCATCTTCTGTGTTCGTGTCTAAAGCAAATGTGTGAGAGCACCATAATAATGAGAAAAGTTACTCCTTCAGTAAAGGCACTGAAGTATCTAATTAACAAGTTTCCAGTTTACATTAGGATTTATATTTATAGCATGTCGCTGTTCTCTGGTATGAACAGTCTGACTGTGCTCTCTCTCACAAAGTGAGGTGTGTCATGTGAGGCCGAATTTCCCTGAGCAGAGCTCTCAGGCACCTCTGCATCCAGCAGCATGCCAGTGCTGTGGCTCAGCCCACTCTGCCTGCCCAAAGCCGGGAGGAGCTGACACACTCCGGGAGTATCCCTGAGCCTAAGTCGCAGGCAGCATCAGCACAGGCTTAGCAGACACTGCCATCTGCATTCAGAAACACGTAGAGGAGCCTGGAAGCAAACCTAGTCGGTGTAGCTTTGAGTCAGAGGATCACAACATCCATTTCCTCAGGGATCACAAGATCATGTTTAGGGTCCTGAGCCCAAGGGACAGGCCAGTCATCACTGCAGACATGCTGTCTTTCAACTTTCCCAGACTTTAGGGGACTTAGAAAAGTTCACCCCCGGAAGTGAGGCCCTAAACTGAAAAGCTGAAAGCCAGAACTAAACCTCAGAGCATAAGCACGCCTCTTCTGTAACCACTGGAGACAAAAGCAAAACTTTCCAAATTTAGTAGGATGAAAGAAATAGTGTAAGTTGCTTTTGCCTTTTGTATCTGCAATTTTACCTGCTGTCTTTGCCTCATTCCTGGTCTTCTCTCCTCAGTTTTCCTCCTTCTCACTCTATTTTGTTTTTATTTTTGCTCCCCCAGGTATAATTTCCGAGGCTTCCGCTGGCTTCAGGCTATGATCTTTGCCATAGAAGAAATAAACAGTAGCCCAACTCTCCTTCCCAACATGACCCTGGGATACAGGATATTTGACACTTGCAATACAGTCTCAAAAGCCCTGGAGGCCACACTGAGTTTTGTGGCCCAGAACAAGATAGACTCCTTGAACCTGGACGAATTCTGTAACTGCTCAGAACATATCCCTTCCACCATTGCAGTCGTGGGAGCAACTGGCTCTGGCATCTCCACTGCTGTGGCCAATCTGCTGGGACTCTTTTACATACCTCAGGTATGCTTCCACCTCACTTGTTTAGGTTACAGAAATAGCCTGCTTCTCTACTCTGCAGAGACCAAGCAAAGATCATTTAATCTTTGCCATTTCCAATAGAACTTTAAGGAGAGAAACAATAAAATGGGGGTTGGGAGGGGGGTGGGTGTCCTTTTTATGACAGAAATGTGTTTCGCTAGCACTTTGCAGTCCCCAAATACAAAGGTTACTGAGCAGCCAGTAACATTTGGCCATCAGAAGCCTAGTCTAGGAGGACTAGAGTCCTCTAGAGTGGTTTAATCTGTGAATACAGGTATTTTAGGTCAGTCAATGACAGTTGCCAACCCTGACAGCTTAGCTGTGTTGTTACTCTACAGTGGTGACTCTCTGGTCCGGTCCAGCTCCCACAGAGCCCACTCAAGGCAGAGCTCAGTCATTGCCAGCTGCTCTTTAGGTCTTTCAGCATCTCTGATTATTCAAGTAGGTGACCTGTAAAGTTGTTGCTTATGCTGATCAGCTGCTGTGGAGGTTTCTTCTGAGCTGACTTGCCTTTCTTTCGCCCCAGGGCACCCAAAACAAGGTTTGTGAAATCACGTGGATATGCCCCCTTGTCCTGAGGTCATCCATGTGGTGATGTGATTGTGCCAATTCCTGTGTCGCAGCATCCTTCAGGCTGCATTCTGACTCTGCTGGGGCCAGAGCCAGCATCCATGGTCCTATCCTTTTGTTTAAGAGGCTTGTTGCTCTGCCAAGACCTTAAGCAAAGTACAAGGCTGGCTCAATGTTGTTGCTCTTGATTTTACACTGAAGTCAACTTTGAAAAAAGTGCTTGGCCTTATCCATTTAAGTGTTACCTTGTATAGCCTAACACTTCCAATTCCTCTTCCAAAATTAATACAGGTGCCAGAGCTCACAAGAGCCCTCATAACAAGATTGTGTCACAATGTGCTCTCGGTCTGTCCTGAGACATACATCTTTGCTTCAGCCAGGGCTCCAATTCCCATCTGCACCGCGAATGAAGAAGGAAGTATTCTTGATTACCCTGTGCACAGTAATATATCTTGTCTGTTGAGTCTTACCAGTCTGACTCCTTTGCAGGAGTCTGAAAAACTGGGCATTTGGTCTCTGAGCAGGGCAGGAATGGTTTAAGCTGTGCTACCTGGGTATTGCCCAGAGTGGCATTGGAAGTTGGCATGTAATAAACACCCTGATGACATCTTATGAGGCACTGTTGATTTACACACCACATTACCAGGTGAACAAGGGCAGCCAAGCAGGGTTGGTGAGTTCAACTGAACGTAAGAGATGTTTGCAGTTCTCAGACTTTCCCTTTAAATAGAGAATGACATTTGTCCTATGAGGCAGTAGCCTTATCTAGATGCTGCAGAAAAGGGTAGATGTCAGGAGGTTCAGTTCTGGAACGAAGTCTCAGCCAGGTGGTTGAAGCATGACAACTGAAAGCAGGCTTTTAGACTGGCAGTTGTCAGATAGTAATTGTCACAGCCATTTATAGCAAGGCCATTAGCAAATCCAGGCTTATTAGGCCCTGCATTTCAGTGCAAGTTGGAGGTGTATTTTACAATTAATGTACAGCTCATTACTCATTCTGTTGACGTAGACACTGAAAATGTTATGACTTCTGTTCTGTTTCTCAGTACCTCACCTCAGTGTCCCTTTACAGCACGTGTGGCAGTGGGACACGTTGCCTGTACCTCTTGGCAAAAGGTTAAAGGAGGTGAGAGTAGCACAGGGCAAGAGCCTGTCCAGGGGAGAGTACAGCTCTGTGAAAGGAGGATTTACTCCTGTGGCCCTTGAAAATGCACTGGAAGACCTCCTTTTCTTTCTTCTTGCAGAAACATTGAAAAACAGAGTTTAAGGAGGAGATAAGGTTTTCTGTAAATTTCCACTTTGTAAAATACGAACTGCTTATAGAAGACTTTTTCAAATGAGAGTCAGTCCTCAAGAATTCAGATACCAATCTCAAAATGCATTTTAGAAGTTCTCGAGATCTTTAAACTGTTATTATCTGGAGTTTATGGTTTTCTTCCTACTTGTAGATAATTCAAATTATATCTTAAGAGTATATGGCACTTGTTCTGATTAGGAAAATAAAATATTTCTTGATAGTTTTAGAAAAAGAAATAAATCCAATTTTAACCATAAAACAAAGTGGCTTATGAAGCATGGAATGCCCACTGGCTTCTTTGCTTATTCTGGCCAGCAATCAGGAAATACTGCTAAAGTAGCATTACCATAACACTCTCCAGGATCAAGGGAGCTGATATACATCTCATTCTTCTTACGTCAGCTGACAGGGATTGTATATAAGAGGCATATGGTGCCTGATGGAGCCTGTTTAAGGATGGAGATGGATGTCAAAGCCAAGGAGAGACAGACAGAGTAGCTTCGGGATGACAATACCATCCTGCTGTCTCGTGTCTGCTTCAGGACAGAGAAAGGCTGCGTTTTGTCTTAAGTGCATTGCCCTCATTTAGCTATAGGGCACATTCTTTTTATTTCTGGATTTGACAAAAATCTTTGCCATTCCTCCAATCTAGTGTCCATTTCTCTCTCCCTCAGATCCCTGACCTTGCAGGTGGGTACAAGCTGGCTCCAGCCTCTCAGGTCTGAGCAGCTGCTCCTCTATGTGTGTCTCTGTAGGACAGGCACAGCTACAAGAACGTGCAGGCTCTCGGAGTGGATCACCTGCAAACGCAGGCTAAGAAAATGGGGCTGCCAGCATGGTGCTCAGCTCCCTCCCTGCCTCATCTGAGGTTACACAGGCTGACAGTGACGCTAGGTAAATAGATGTAATTTATTTCTAGGCATTTCACTTTATGGTGTGTTTTGCTTGTTTGCTGTGCTCTGACAGGTCAGCTATGCCTCATCCAGTCGTCTCCTGAGCAATAAGAACCAGTTCAAGTCCTTCCTGCGCACAATCCCCAATGATGAGCATCAGGCCACAGCCATGGCAGACATCATTGAGTACTTTCGCTGGAACTGGGTGGGAACAATCGCAGCTGATGATGACTATGGCCGCCCAGGGATTGAAAAGTTTCGGGAAGAGGCGGAGGAGAGAGATATCTGCATTGATTTTAGCGAGCTCATCTCCCAGTACTCAGATGAAGAGGAGATCCAACAGGTGGTGGAGGTCATCCAGAACTCCACAGCAAGAGTGATTGTTGTTTTCTCCAGTGGCCCAGACCTGGAGCCTCTCATCAAAGAGATTGTCAGGCGAAACATCACTGGCAAGATCTGGCTGGCAAGTGAGGCCTGGGCCAGCTCTTCCCTAATAGCCATGCCGGAGTTCTTCCGCGTCATCGGCAGCACCATCGGGTTTGCTCTGAAGGCAGGACAGATCCCAGGCTTTCGTGAGTTCCTTCAGAAGGTGCATCCTAAGAAGTCCACCAACAACGGCTTTGCCAAGGAGTTTTGGGAGGAGACGTTTAACTGCTATCTCCCTGATGGGTCCAAAAATTCTCCTGCTTCAACTTCCTTCCACAAGGGCCATGAAGAGGGGCTGGGAGCTGGAAATGGAACCTCTGCCTTCCGACCTCCGTGCACGGGGGATGAGAACATCACTAGCGTGGAGACGCCCTACATGGACTACACACACTTGCGGATATCCTATAACGTGTACTTGGCAGTGTATTCCATTGCCCACGCCTTGCAGGATATTTATACCTGTACCCCTGGGAAGGGACTCTTCACCAACGGGTCCTGTGCAGACATTAAGAAGGTGGAGGCATGGCAGGTAAGCCCTTCGTTCTTGTGCCTGTGCAATATATCTGCAGAAGGAAAGACAAGCTGTCCCAAATGCCCTTTAGGGTGCCTTTCATAATCCTGGGTCTCAGACACAGCATAAGGCTCCTGGGATGCAGTGTATGACTGTGTGTGAGGTAGGTGCATGCTCCCACCCCACAGGGAATGTAAGGTACGTTGGGTTAAGCCTGCAGTGAAAGGGGGTTAAACCAAGTTAAATTTTCTTGCATTTGCTGTGGGCCAAAAGTGCACACACAGACAATTACCACAGCCTGGCTGACGCAAGGTAACTTGATCATATATTGAGCCTTACATAAACAAGAGGGCCTGGAGAGAACACATAAACAAGGAAAACAGTTTTTAGAGTTCATTTTCTTTGGCAAGCTTTACATCTTTTGCAATCCCACAGCAGTTTTCCATACAGGCTGTGTTTTTTTCCTCACAGTTTTAAGCTTATATAGGATCAAACTAAAGAAGATTGAGTAATGAAGGAAAATAATGTGCAGCTCTTGGGCAGAAAATAGATAGCTGCTTTGATTTGGCCATGGTATTTGTGAACTGATGAAATTATACTAATGACTTAGTCCCGTTTACCCATTCATTCAATGCATTCTGCCCACTGGCACATGGATCATATTCTGGCATTTTGTCTCCTGATCCTTTATGAATACTCTATACCTTACTATGTGTTTGATCATGCCAGCCAATGTGGTATTCACTTTGTGGTTTTAATATCTACTGCATTCTTAACACAATTAGCATGGACTATCAAATGATGATATGTCAGACACATAGCAAATACTGTCTGCCTCGTTCTAGTTGTCTCAAAATGCTTGAGTCCAAACATGCCTGAAATCAGAACAATACAGGTGAATAAATGGAGGATCACCTCCCCCGTTTGCATGGGTAATTTCCTCTCTTTGGGATAGTCTAACCAAAACAAAGTCTGTCCTTGCCACAAACTGCGGATGTCAGGTCACATTCACAAGTGGGAACTGCAGTTTGGTTCATGTCTGTTCTCAGTTAACTCAAAAAGCAGCCAGATTGAAGTAAAAGGCTTTGTCTTGGCATTTATCGGAAACCTGCACTGCTCTAGGTGCCTGATTGCATTTACCAAAACCACTTCACTCAGAGTTGAGGAGTGCAGGGTTTGAACCTGATGTAGAGGAATCCTGCAGTTGCTGGCTTTCTCCAAAGTTTCTGTCTTTCAAAGCTATTCTGCTTTTCAGGAAAATACTGGTAGAAATGGGCAAGTTGCAGACAGATTTAGCTTTCACTGTTGTCAGGAAAAATGATCCAGAATAAATGTAGTTTAATTAATTCCTTTATGCCTTATCGACTTGGAAAGTGAAGCTGGATATTCATGCCATTGCTAAGTAAAATGATGTGTTTGTTAAAGATCCCACAGTTGGGAAGAATGACCTTTCATTTCTGTGTTGCTTGATGGGTGCTGAAGGATATATGCACCAAAAAGTAAAGCATCCTGCTGATCTAGGCGTTTGGATATACATGCTTGCCTGAGAGGAGGGAATCAGCATCAAAGAGGAGTATGTAGAGAATAACCCAACTGGGCAGAAATAGGGAGCGCTACAAAGGTCCAGGCTATACTTATAATCACCACCATCACATGGTGTTGGCTTTCAAGCCTGCTTGTGCACTTCTTTCACTTTGTTTCAAAATCAAACACATGAATAGCTGATAAATGCCAAATTTGTGTGCACACCTACTTCACACCAGGCATTTCAGCTCATTACCCTCAGGAAGCTTTCCTCAGCCCTGGGAGTAATGACCCACAAACACACAGCCTCCAGCATCTCCACGCAGAGGAAAATCTTTCTAGTAAAGTCAGTCTCATTTGCAGTGCTACTTCTGCCAGTGGTCACAGCCTGCTCCCTTTCTCACAGTCAGGTCAGGGTTTTCTTGATGGAAAGTGACCTGAGAGAGCAGGGACAGTGTTAGGAGACCCCCATATCCGTGACTGGAGAGCAGCTGCTCACAGTGTCTGCAGTTACTGGCCAGGTGCTGTGTGGTACAGATAAGGTGAACCTGCTGAACTTGTGGCTCCATTAGCCTGAGCTCCTGTCCGGAGCAGCCCTTGCCAGCAGAGTCGGTGTCTGGGGAACAAAAATGGTACATTCCACAAATTAATTATGTACTGTTTAATGTTGTTGCCTTTCAGTGGTGTTACCTTATTAACACATATGAGTTTTTATTGTTGTCTGCTAATGGCTAATTTTTCTGTACTTACAACACAAATCTTTTGGGGGATGTGTTCTGTATCATTTGTGGAGGGTGCTTGTGTGGGTCCGTATATAAACCCAGGATTTTTACCTTAGTGATCAGTTCATTTGAAGTCGACAGCCTAGAAGGGAATCACTGTAAGCTGATTGAAGTTCTCCTATTAAGAATTTTCCATCTACAGTTTAAGAAGGCTCTACGTATGTTTCAGCATGGGGAGTGCAGGATTTTTCTGTCTCCTAAGCTGAAATATCAAATACTACCAACTTTCATATTTACTTATTTATAGCTACTTCTTTAAGAAACTGTTTGCTCATTTTCTTCACCGAGTCAGTGATCTGTGACAGATCCTGTCCATAAACTCAGTCATGCTTCCTTTTGTTTTGCCAATGCCTCTGAAGCTAGCTGTGGGCATTCCGACTGGAGATGGGACTGGTCGGCCCAAGGTGTCTGGCTGCCTCAGCATGTGCAGAGATGCAGGCGCAGGCAGAGCTGGTGAGCAGGTGGGACAGCTTCCAGGCTGTGCTCAAAGGAACCTGTGCCACTCATTCCACATGCAGAGCTGGCCAGGGAATTCAGAATCCTTTATCTGACAGTGGGACGGCTGGCACTTCAGAATTCTGCAGAAAGCTGCAGATATTATTAGACATGCTGCCCTTACTCTGAGCGACCTGAGCTGTCTTTTTTTAGGAATCTACGCTGCTTCAAGGCAGATGATAATCAAGGTGCACACCTTTGCAAGATGCATGCAAAGGGCAGACAGTATTGTCTGCATGTGCCATTGTTGTGTCCAGAACAATATTGAACAAGATCAGATCAATTACTTCTTTTCGCACTGTTTTGTTCAGGTAACAAAAAGGTGCAGAGCAATCCCAAACAAAATGCATAAATTCTGTCACTTTGGGGCAAGACAAAATTTTACAAAAAGCACTAAGAATTGAAGTGCATGACTGCAAATAGTACAACAGAAAAAATCCTCCGAAGGGTTTCCACAACCTCTGGCTGTCGGAAGACCCCTCTCTTCTGCTGGGGAGTTCTGACTTTTTAGGAGACCGTATCAAGTAGAGCTAATTTTGTGTGTTGCTCTCATTCGTAGGCTTGCCTACCCCAAACACCAGCTCCCATAAGCTACCAAACAGAAGTGGGAAGTTATGGCAGGAGGTGGGATATGGGCTCAGAACTGCTGTACTGATGCTGCCTCCTTGTCAAAATTCCCTGCATTTTTGGCCTGTTTCTCCATAACTGCTTTAATGGTCTGGTTTTGAAGCCCTTTTTCTTAATATCTTCCCTGATAAGATTTCTCAGGTCCCTCAAGTTCCTTCATTTTCTTGGCCTCTGCTCATGATGCTTTTTCCATGGTCACTTCTAGGAAAAAGTCCATCTGTTCTTTTTTCAGTTCCCCTCTGAGCATTTACAGGAGCCTCCCTGATGTCTCTCTCTCACTTCAAACACTGTGTGATCCTGCAAAAAAATGGGGAGAAAACTAAGTGGGAATCCTAATCTCTCCTTCAGGGCAAGTATTTACTCCTTCATATTATTAAGGTGTGAGAAGATGAAAGACCTGTCTTTTCTTCAGACTGAGTTCACTTGGTTTCTGCCCATTCATCTGGATTCTTGATGAGAAGCTGCTGGGCCTCTCTTTGTGTCTTGCAGTAAAAGCATTGTGATTAAATGGGGAAGACAGGCTCTCAAGGATTTGAGAAGACTAAGATGTGCAGTCACAGGGTCATTGAGCAGAGTGTCTTTGGGTTGACTCCCAGACAATTTGCAGGTTGCTGTTACACTGGAGGCTGTGAACTTTGGCATGAGTGAAAAATGAGAGGTCTTCTAGGCATCAAGGCAAAGCACAGTGCAAGGGCTGAAAAATGTGTGGTGCTAATGATTCGCAGGTTAGAGACATGCTCATGTGCATTATTCTATGCCTGGAAATCTGACTGACCTCAGACTTAGCGAAAAGCTGCCATATGCTGTTCCACAAAATAAAAGCAAATACAAATTGGCTTCACCTAGCAACACCTAAAGTCTTTTATTACACTTGTGCACCTCCCAGCCAACGGTTCCTTCCTCAGTGCTGGTGATGCGCATTGTGAAGAGGTAAAAATGGATTGGCACCTCCTCCAGCTTTACATTTAGGCATGTCTGCCTGGCTGGGAATTGATTCTGCAAGGCTTTAAAGAAGTAAATAATGCCTTAGATGACCTAGACCTTTGAGCCTAATGGTTTATCTAATCAATTTTTTGTCTATTAAACTATAGAGGCCTGTCTGAACAATTCAAAACCAGCTGCTTTGTGGTGTACAGAATTAAGCAGTATCAGAACAGCTATTAACTATGGCTGGTGTGAAAATTAGTCATTTGGGAAGAATCGCAAGGAAAACAGAGGAAGCTGCTGAATGTCAGGCAACTGCAAAACCTTGCCTACTCTGCCTTACAAATGCACTGGAGATGTATTTGTTGTGAACAGAAGGCAAGAGGTGTGTCTTTGTTGTGGGAGACAGAATTGAGAGGGACACAACTTTAGCCACGCACAGAAACATTGGGGTCAATAGAGCAAACACAGCTATTTCCCCACAAGGGCAATAACAGACAATTGCTTATTCATCAGTTTGAAGATAACACCTTGCCATCAGCTGAGAGCATCACTTGTGAGATCTTCCACTAAGCAGACAATAGGTGGAGTATTATTTAGATGTCTCTACAGCTAAAAGGAGAAAGACGTAACTGGACTCACCAGTAGAAAAGGTGCTGGGAAACTACTGGCCTGACAAGGCTGCTAGAAGAAGAGTGAATGACCTGCATGCAGCAAATACAACAAAGGAGTTATGGTTATTAATTACTAAGTAAAGAATGGCTGAGATTCTTCTGAATAGGGGTAGTACACACTGCCTGATGACCAACCCACGCTAATCTAGTCTGCCCCCAAACACACTGAATTTTTCATAGAAGTCACTTTCAATATAGTCACTTATGCACTGCTTTACAACAAAAGCTGTATTTGAAAAGAAATTTTTTATATTTATGAAGCTCATTTATGAATTACTTTTGTCAGCTGGGGAAAAGTCAGTTTTGCAGTCTATAGTGGGAATTTTAGGGAAGGCTCCATGAAATGCTCATATAATGTATCACTGTAGCAACTTCAGATAACAATTATCCCTTGAATTACCAAGATGTCAGACACAAGTATCTGTTACAAAGACACAGCATGTCTTTGTTACAGAAAATAATGTGAAGTTTCTTCCAGCACTGACCTTTCCTGATACTTCTCACAAATGGAGCTGGTGATAAAGGACACCTTTTGAGAGCTTCCTAAAGGCACTCACAAAGTGGGATTAGGAAACAAGTGGATATATAAAAAATTTCCATTTATCCCAAGGTAGGGTTGAAGCTAACTTCAAAGGCGTGATAATCATAGTATAGTTTATTATTTCATTTCTTCCTGGGTAGTCAGCCATCTTCACAAATGCTTTACTAACCAGTCACAAAGTTTTATCCCCAAAGTGAAGTTTCATGCACTGTGAAGGACTGGCGTTGCTCCACACAGAAGTTGGGAGGAATGAGAACAAATTACTTTTTATGGTGACCCTTTTGCCTTGTAGAATTATGAGTGATCTTCCAACTGGACTAGAAGCAATACTTTGCTCTGAAAGGACTTTTACCAGTGTCTGTAGGAAGCATGACATCAAAGACTCTAGAAATCAGTCTTGACATGAGATTTCTTCATTGGCCAAGACTTAAATTGATAGAGGAAATGGAAAAAACAGATTTAAGCCAGTAGCCAAGTGGAACATGTGCTCAGACAGGGTAACTGAATCCCCTGGAACATTAGTTGACCATTGATGGGATCTGTGACTCTGCTTGCCCACTCTGAATATCTGAAACCTTTGCATGAGTTCAGTTAACTCACTGTGACTATAGGAAACTTTGGGACTCTTCTTTTTTTTCCATGGATAGTACTTCTTGAATAGATTATAAATAAGCATTGAACTCATGTTTCATTAATTAGCATGGTTTTGCTAAAAAAAATGACACCTAGAGTGCAGAATCTATTGGTTCCCATTCTAACTAAGAGCTTACCCAGGCACTGAAGTAACTCATCCTATAGCTCCAAACAGGAATGAATTTAGAATCAAAAGCTATGGCTTTCTCTTGGCCTAGAGAGCAGAACAGTTCTTCAAAGCAGTATCAGCAGTGCTCTGTGCAGGATGCAGTTTCAGATCTCATAGGGACTTTGAAGAAACTGATCCATAAAGGGGTGTTTGAAGAAAGCAACAGCAAAGGGGCGTAAAGGGACACATCTAGACAATTCTTCTCTGCACATCTGGGTAGGGATGGCATTAAATAGCTCCCAGAAAAAAACGTTTAAATCAGACTTTGATTACACAAGACAACATATGTGAATTATACTACTTGAAAACACTGAGCACTTGAACCTTCGGATCTATTAGTAGCTTTAATAATAGAGCAATTTTTAATGTATTATTTAATATTAAACTTTAATTAATAAAAGGAGCCCTATCTAAAGCTGTTATATACTTCACCATAATAGTTATTGTGCTGTGTGGTGATGTCCCAAGAGCATTAAAGCACCATTTACTGAGTTAGGACTTGTGCCAATAGATCCTTCACCCTTAGTACACAGCAACCTGGGCTATTGTACCCAACAGATTTCTCTGTCTAATATTTGCTGCAAGCGAAAACCAAATCAATTATGGCACTAAGTCTAGACTAAGTGGCTCTGATTTTTTTTCATGTCATGGCTGTAGGTAAAGACAGGAGCATACAGCACAAAATACCATCTAACAGCACTGACAATTAGTTTTCATTGTACCTGAAAAATTGTGGTTTTCTGTCCAGAGACCATCTCTCCCCACAAAACCTTAACAGAAACCTAAAAAATGTTCAAATGGAGTCACTTTCCAAATAATCATGCAGCTTGAAATCCTTTGTATAATTAACTATGTAAATTTATGCCACGTTCGGGAAAGTAAGTAATCTTGATCCAGCTAAGGGCTGCTTCATATTGGATGTAAAACCTAGGAATTTCACTTCTGAAGGGCTGTGTTTGACAGCCAAACTTGTGTTTAGCAAGATTTATTTTCCCCAAAGACATGATGACTAGTAGACCTTTTTTTTAATTAGTATGATCCATGGCAAGCCACGTCTCTTGTCACAGATCATGTCTGATTTCCAGTTGGGATTTACTGACCTTTAGATTCATTGGTCCTTACTTGGGCTTGCTTTATTAGATTTAAAAGTCCAGGTGAAGTATGCATCATTTTTCTCCATGTAATATTTATGCACATTGATCAAATTATTCCTCGGTCTTACCTTGATAATTTAAACAGAGTGGACTTTTAGTCATAAGGTATGTTTTGTGCTTTAGTTCCATATTTTGTCCATTCACTCATCCTTCTTTTTGGCATGTATTCAGTATTCCTTCAACAGACTCAGCACAGCCAGACAGTGACAAAAATCCCACATTTGCATACTCCTATTACTTCCTCATTTGTAGGAGCCCAAGGTACCTGAGCCTTCCATGCCACCGTGTGCAATGGAAAGGTCACATTTAGTTGCCAGTAAGACTTTGCAGCAGGTGGTACCCTTTCTGTGCCCAGCATGAATTCCTTATGCCTTGATGTACAGGCCCAAATTTCACTGTATTAAACACAGATGTTTGAAAGCAATCTGAGGGGAAGTGCTTTTTCTTGAATTTTATTTACTTTTACCTTAATCCATGAATTTTCAGCAAATTTTCCCAGCAGTGCTTTTGTAGCTGCTCCCAGAGTACTGATGAACATATTGGGAAATTTTGAGTTGTTTACTGAGGCTGGAGGAATTCCCCATGAACTGATGATCTGCCTCTGTTGATACCTGTTGGGCAATTCTTGATCCACGTTACATGAGTATAAAGCTCAGTTACTTCACTTCTGAAGGGGTACGTCTGTCAACCCAACCTGAATTTAAGAAGATCTGTATTCCTCAAACGTTATTAGGTGGCAGGAATTATGTTTTAGTCCTATAGTTTTGTATTAATTGCTCCTCAGCCCTAAGCTCTTGTTTTCCATTGTTTTTCCTGTAATTGATATCAGGCTAACCAGCCTTTGGCTACAGAGGACATCCCTCTACCTTTTACAGTATTGTCTTTTCTTGTCAGCTGTTGCAGCCCACAAGAGGCTGACACTGAGCCGAACTTTGGACACAGGGTTGGGAATGCATAACACTTGCAGGTGTAGCAGAAAGGTGGATTGGGGTTGCTGTGGAATAAGATTAGATAGCATATTGACTTTGTCATTCAAAGCCAGTGGCATTTTATGTGTATATCATAAACCTACTGTATTAGGGCTCTCTTTATTGCTCATGGAGGGTTGTGATGAACTGTCTGGTTCTGTCAGCCTTTTAGATCCAATTTAAATTGCTCAGGCTGCCCTCTAATCTCTCTTTAAGGACCTTCTACCTCAGTTAATGTCACATTATGGCTCCAAAACAAGTGCCCTTGAGATGAGAATATCTGTGATTTTTTCTGATAGCAAGGGTACTAACACATCATTCATTTAGCCTTCCTGCTCCACCTCAGCTCTCTCTTTAGCTTTCCATCCTCTTTATCTGTCTCTTACAGCCTTAATGTCATGAGGCTCTGGCATCCATGACACCTTTCAATTTTAATATGTTCAAAGAACTTCTTAAATTATTGCCTGGTGAATTTTTTTCTTCTTTGTTCTCCAGGATTTTTTATGTTCTACTTTCTGTAAATACAAACACCTGTGTTTTTCAGCCTTATTTGGATGTTCTGTGTTGGATTAGTGCTTTTAGAGCCCATCATAATAACTACTGCTGTTTGAGCTCTATTTGTATGATGAGGATGGCATCCTCATCATACAAATTACTCCCTAATTAATGAGCTTTTATTTTAATGAACACAGGCAAAAGTCTGAACTGATAATGGGTTTATTATGCATACGGTACAGTCAGTCAGTCCCTTCCTCTAGCTTGTCTATGGATTTTTTCCATTTTGTGGAGTTCAGAGGCCTCCATCATCACTGTCCAATGCTTGTATATCACCAGAGCAGAGACCAGTCAGAAGCCTCCCTGATTTTATATAGCATTATATCCTGCATCTAGGAGTTTTCCGCAGACATTATTTTTCATTTTCCTACCATAATTTTTGTCCTGATTCCTAGGAACTGAATCAATGCTCAATTCACAGAATGTGTAAGGAGGGTAGAGGTGCTGTCACTCCAGCCATCTCTCCCCAGAAGAAAACTGCTGCAATCAGTAGATCAGATTAAACCTGTTCGGGATGGCACTGAACTGGGACTGAGGCTACTCCAAATGCCCCAACTCCAGAAGTTGCATAGACTAAGGATTTTTTTGAAATCTAGGGAACTAATATTACAACATCATGCTTTGGGCCATTCAAATATGTTGGGGTACCATAATACAGCTGGATCTTGACTTAAAACAGAAAAAGGGAAAATGTTAGAGGTAAAAAGTATTTTGTCATCTCTTTTCTACTCTAGAGCTAGTCAAACTCACTAATTGCACTTAATGGAAACATTGCTGTCCAAACCAGCATTTTGACAGACTCAAAATGAATTTTCCCCTAAAAAATTCCCCCTTTTTCCCCTAAAAAAAATGTAATTACAGTTAAAAATGGAACTGCTGCTTGAAGGTCACATGGAAGACCTTGACTAAAAAATACATTTGTACTGAATTTCATTTGACAGGATTTCACATGATGTTTCCTTATGTAAATCTTTGGTCATGCTGGGCAGAATAATTATTCTTTACCATAGCACACCTATGTGAGGTGCTGTTTGCTATTAGCTAAGCCTTACACAGTACAGGCTCAGGAATGGTGTTCTGTGGACAATTGTGTTTAGAACTATAGGTGTGCACAGGGCCAGCAGGAGTTGTGGAGGACACTGAGGAAACAAAATATACTGGTCCCATCCTTACTGTGTCCTACAAACTCCTAACTGATGGTTAAATCAGTCTGGAAAAGCAGCCATGCAATGCCAAAATGTTGCAAGATCATTTCTTGATTCCTTTGGGAACCTCTGTGACTCATCAGACAGGTCTTTCAGAAGCATTTCCGACCCAGATTTGTAATGGAATTGAGGCATCTGCAAACACCAGTAAATACTTAATGGGTTTTTCTGAAGTATCTCAGTTGGACCTGACTTGTGCAGCCTCTGTTGCAAAATCCACTAGGCTTGGACTTTTGATTTCCCTCTGGACATCCTTGTAAATATGGTGCTGTAGTAAATCTGATCCTAAATCAGATTAGTCCCATTTTATATCAAGTCCCATTTAGAAATGCTTGCCTTTGACGTTTTTTGTTTAAGTTACTTGCTTCTACTGCTGTAGTAGTAGCTATTATTTGTTGTTTTGTCACATTTCATTGTCAAGAAAGCACCAAAGCTGCTGCAGGTTTTAATCAGCAGAGCAGGGTGGCTTGGTTGCTGGTGAGAACACCACATAGGCTGACCCATCAAGCCCAGTTACAGGCAGTAAAACTGGTCCTTGTCTTAGGAAACGCTAGGCTTCACCAGTTTCCAAGCTGACTAAGCACTCACAGCATAGAATGAGACAAGGGAAGCACCAAGCACCTTCCTCTGAGCAGCAAGTAAGGTTATTTCCAATGCAGTCCACAAGTTCCTTCCTCTCCCAGTTTCTGCAAGTTTCTATTGGAGATCCTACTTCTTTCTCACAACGAAAGGGCATCGTGTATGCATGGGTCCCCACATCAGCACCAGTGCTGCCCCTCCTCAAGGACAGGGCGCTGGTGGGTGGAAGAGGCAGAGAGAGATCCAGCTCCCGTCTGCCCAGGGATCATATCCCTGGCAGAAGAAGAATGGAACCAATTATCAGTTACGATACAACAATCAGCACATCTTGTCATGTCAGCTTGATGTCCTGTATTTCTCTGGAGACCTGAATAAAGTCAGTTGCCTTTGCAGAGACAGGGATCTCTGCTTCTGTGAGAATATATCGCCTCTTTCCCACAAATCATTACGTGTGTCATAAACAATTAAACAATTCCATGCTTTCATTTCTCTTGAAATGGAAGACTGACTGTCCAAGAGATATCATCACCTCTGGACTTCTCTGATCTTCCTTTAATGTTATTCTTCTTTTCTGATGAAACAACTACAACAGCTTTTTCCAGAGGAGACTTGTACTACTGGCACTAGATTTTCAGTATAATTTTCTTTCTTACTTTCATATCCTAATATTTTGTTTGCTCTTTCTGCTGCATAACACAGAGAGTGTTTTTACTGAGCTGCCTACAATAATGAACAGGTCTTTGTCTTGAGCGGTTAGTTAATTTTCTTCAATAAAGATTATGAATAGCTGAAATTATTACTTCTAACATATGGCACATTGTTTTTGTCATACACATTTAATTTTGTTATCCAATGACCTTCCTAGCTTTACAAGGAAGTCATTTGGTTCTTATCAAAGCATAACAACATTGAATGTTCTTGAGTTATTCTCAGGCTTCACACAGCTATGCCTCAGTATTGAATGAACTCTTGCTTTCACTCTCTTTTTCAAGTCAGTGCAGATCTAGCATTTCACTAGAGCTGGGATGTCCATCCCATCTTGCCAAATTTCCCTTGAAGTATTGTCAGTGTATCTCTGGCTGACCATCAATTCCTCTCTCTTTGACACCAGCCCTTCTTCCAGAGTCTGTCTCCTTTTGCTCATCTGCCCTGTTACAAACCTGAGAGTTTCAATCCTGGAGTACAGCCCAGGCCTTGTACAGTAGGTGCTGACTGGTTTTCATTATTTTGGCATGAAGTGCTCAGTATCCTGACTACACACCCCAAACTCCTTCTGCATCAAGCTGGGTGTGTGTAACAGGAAGACATCCAAATTTTTTGTGAGGTGTTTACAGTGAGAATCACAGCTCTGTTCCTGGGTCCCTTTCAACTTCTCCAGCTGAGTTATCCTTATAGTGATAAAAAGTATTAACAGTCACTTCTTCAGAGCAGAAAACCAATAGAAACCAGGCAGCTTAAGTGGAATCTGGTCACCAGAGACAGGACATAAGGGAATGGCCTGAAGCTGTGTCAGGGGAGGTTTAAATTTGATATTAAGAAAAGGTTCTTCACCCAAAGGATGGTTGGGCACTGGAACAGGCTCCCCAGGGCAGTGGTTACAGCACCAAGCCTGATAGAGTTCAAGAAGCATTTGAACAATGCTCTCCGGCACATATGGTGTGACTCTTTGTGTGTCCTGTGCAGGGCCAGGAGTTGGACTTGATCCTTGTGGGTCCCTTCCAACTCAGTATATTCTATGATTCTGTGAATGTAGCAAGTGGTGTGAGGCAATGAATCACATCCTTCGCTGGCAGAAGAATGCTGTTATCTTCTGAACGGCCTTTGGAAAAAGGTGAGATTAATGGTATTGACATATTCTGGCATCTCGGTTTTAAAAACAACATCAGATCTACATGCTATCCCTCTTGGTGTACAAAGGGCAGCAGGGAAGGAGGAGAGATTATAGAGGGGAAGGAAAGTTCAGCTCCTGCTGGCAAGAAGAGTGCTTTGGACAGAAGGGTGAAATCCATCTTCCCCAGCCTTAGGCTTCTGGAAACAGGTGTTACTGACACAAGGGGCCAGGGCCAGCAGCTTCCTGCATGCTTGGTTCCTGTGTGTCAGAACTGGTTGATGCTGTGGTGACAGCACTGCCTTTGGGAGAGCCTAAGAGCTGGCCCTACACAAAAAATGGGCAGAACATGATATTCCAAAGTAGAAAATGCAGCAGTAATTAAGGATTTGATACAGAAAGTAAAAACTTGAGTTTTGATAGCCTTTAAACAAAGATTGACACATAGGTAGTTGAAAGTGAAAGGAAGAAAGAAAAAACACCAAAAAACTATTGCTTCAGACAACGTTTCTCTTAAAGTATTTTATGAATGACTCTTTCAGAACTGGCATGGGCATATTTCCTCATGATACTTGACCACTGGCAAAACCTGAGTCCTGTGCACCATGAGCCCTGGCCAAATGCAATAGCTGATATCTCAAATCCTTATGCCTGTTACAGCATTATGAAGGCATCTTCTCCATGTGCTTGATGACGGATCCGAAGCGACAGGAAATTGGGCCCTCTGCAATTCAAAGTGAAGGTCAGGATTTGCCATCTTTGGGACAGTTGCCAGTTTTTCATCTTCATTCACACTGAGCCATGACAGGGTATTGTTGGCTGCTCTCAGCATGGGCACTTTACCAATCCAAAGAGAAAAATATTTGGTACCTATCAGTCCAGAACAGTTTTACAGGCCTGCAGAGAGATAGGTAGACAGACATTAAAACTTAAGGGTGGGAAAGTGTATGTTAATTGTCAAGACAGGATTGCTTGCAACTGTATGTTAGGAGGGGGAATTGTTTGTCCTTTATGGTGACAGACACCTATAATGTGCCCAGGTTCTCTTCCATTGCAGGACTGTTTGACCTAGGGAGGAAACATGTTGGAAAGAAACTGCAGAAGGAAGCCAAGGATATTAAACCTTTGACAGTATATGGAGACTAGTTAAAGACCTGTCACAGTAGAGACAGAGTAAAGGACAGCTCATAGCACACCTAGATACTGACGTTTATTTACATTTATTCAAGAATTAACAGGACTACAACTTTTAACTGCTTGGTATCTCACATATTCTTGCTTTCCCCACAGCACTACATCCCCAGGTCTCACCTTCCCTTCCTGGCAGGGACATGGTGGAGGTTGGTCAAGGTGGGAGTTGTCAGTTTATGCTGTGCAGCTCCTCTCAGTTGCCTTTCTCGAGCATTACTGGCCAAGATTACTGAGCATCCCCTAATATTTATCTCCATACATCTCCTTCATCTCCAGGATCTTTCCCTACTCCCAGTGTTTTTCATCCAGACATGATCTTCACTTTCTTGTTTCTAGCCCTGAGCCCTAGGTTTTGGTTGCAATCAGCCTCCTAACTGGTGGATCTGTCTCCCATCTTATTACTAATTGGAGTATTTAGGACATGCTGCTATTGTTTAGTCCAGCTGCTATCAAAATCTACAACTAGTCTGGGGCTTGTGCTCCAGAGGACAGCTCAAAGTTCAGCTTTGGGCATGCATGCACGCACACGGTTCTCTGCTATGAGACAGCATTCAAAATTTAAAGTGGATGTTTTTGCCTGCCACCAGCCTCAATACTAGTGACAGCAAGTAAATGTATACTGCAGATCAAGAAAAGGTGGAGAAAGGAAGCTGGCAAGGCAAAACAAAGGTATTAGAAGGTGTTTGTTAAAAGTGAGGACAGCACCCTTCAAATAACTTGAGTTATGTCCAGTGAGTAAAATTGGAAGATTCATAAACTCTGGCAGGTTAAGTGTAAAAATAAAATAAGGCAGGCCAAAAAACTGAATGAGCAACAGCTTGTAAATGGGGTAAAAGCTCATAAATCCTTTTTTAAACATTTCAGGGGTAGGACTGTCTGTTAAGCTGTAGATTATCACTGCAAAAGACACAGTAAGGCCATGACAGAAGAAAAGTGTGCTCCTCATGGTCAAACTTAAGAAGGTTTATTTATTTATTTATGGGGGACTTTTAGAGGACTGTCTAATTGAACTGACTATAGAAGAAACTATGGAACACAACAGCAAAATGAACCTTGGTGCTTCAGGATAAGTGAACAATATTCACCCAAGGGATCTGTCAGAGCTCACAGATGAAGTAGCTGAAGAGCTGGCTGTGGTGTCCATCTCCTCAGACCTGAAAAGTCTTAGGCCCTGAGGACTAGAAAGCTGACAGATGTGACATCAGTTTTCTGAAAGGGGTCTGAAGGAGATCCAAGGAACTAGCAGGGCCTGACTGAGCCCATTATTAGAAATTGGGGTTTAAAAAAAAATCAGGATGGAAAAATAGAATATACTGAGGAAGAGTGACCATGATTTCTCTAAAGAGAAGCCTTACCTCAAAAACTTCCTGAAGTTCTTGCAAGGCTTTGGAATGTGTATGGATAAGGGAATTTCTATTCACAGAATACCAAATATTCACAGAATACCAAATATCAGAATACCACAAAATATCCAATACGCTCAGGGTTCTTAAAGGCATCCTCTTGTAGTCTGTCACTAAATTCAGAACTTGTGTGTGTGTTGGTTGAAAGATAGTCAGCAGAGCATAAAAATAAATTACAAGACCTGACTTATCACAAATGAAGTTGATCAAGTCTACGGGTGGACTCCTCAGGCCTGTCTGAATGGTAGTCAAAAAAAAACGAACACACTTCTGAGACAAGTCGCACTGGAAAAGGGACAGAGAAGTAAACAGATTGTCCTGGGGCCACTTTCTCAATCCTTTGGTACATCTCACTTCAGTATCATTTGCAAGGCTCAGAACTGATGAAGAAGACTGGGAATGATTAGAGAAGGGTCAGTGCAACATCTTCTGTACAAGACATAGCAAAATCAGATAGGGCTCATCAGCCTGAGACAGAGGTGTCTGAAGAGAGATCTGACAAAGGTTTGTAAAATCCTGAGAGGCATGGAAAAGATGACTGGCAAATGACAGTTCTTTGCCAGTATAAGCATGAAGGTCATCAAAAGAGATTCATAGCTGCTCTGTTCCAAAAGGGATGAAGAGGTGCTTGTCTCATAAAATGTAGATCTCCGTGCTGTGGGGGGCTGTGGCTGTGAAAAGTTCGCACAGGTGCAGAACACAAATGTGCAACATCATGGAAGAAAAATCCACCCGAAGGTTATCAGGTACAAAGCCTCTGGCCCAGGAAGTCACTGAGCTGCAAAATGTGTGGAGTTGTCTGGGGAAGTATCACTTCCCCAATCACACTTACGTGTGCTCCTGTGTATGTACTTGCTGTTGGCCACAGTCAGAAAAAGGTTCTGGGCAGGTGAGCTGCCAGCCTGGTCTAATACAACTGTATTTATGTTACAGCTTTATGGTCCTCCTAAAAGAGTGGAAACCACATGACCCAGAATATCTAGCCTGAATAAGGCATGGGATGCTGCATGGCTGGGAATGGCCTTACCAGGAATTATGGGAGGGTGAACTAGAGGGCAGCTTGCAAGTCCTTTCCGATAATAGGTGTTTTAATTAAAAGGCATTGCAATTCAACATGAAGCCTGTGACAGAGAGAAAAGAAAAGAAGGGAAAATTACAGAAAGAAATATCTGAAGACAGCAGCTTGCACAATGCTCTCCCTGCAGGAGCAGCTGCTCCACTAGCAGCTGATGGTATATCCAAGCCACAAGGTCAACACTTCTTTTATAAACTCTCAGTTCCAGGGTATGATACACGTACCCCTAACACACACTCTTGGCCTGGCTGAAGCAGGGTGTTTTAGGTCTTTGTGGATTGAGTCCTGGTTATTTATGTTTCTATCTTTAGTTGCAAAACATAGTGACATATTTTCAACTGTAAAGCCTTTAGCTAATTGTTGAATGACTGGTGACTATAAAATAGTTCTGTAGTTATTCAGAGCCTACAACTTCCTCTTTCAACATTTAGTGCATATATATTCCTTGTCTGTATTTTCACCCTGTAAAGAGCGGAACTTGTGAGATATAGAGATACGATGCTGGGATTTTCTTACTCTCTAAAAAAGAAACATGTTCTGCTAGTTGTTCATTTTAAAAGCTGCCCCTCAGAATTTAGATTTGAGGCAAAACTTCGGTGTTTTCTGTAAAGAAAAAAACAGGCTTCTTTACTTCTGTTGTTCCTGTTGCCTCTCCATCTGGGATTTTAATCAAGTCATGTGCCTTTCCTGCATGAACTGATACACATTCTCCTGCTCCCTAGCTACAGTTGCAGAGCTGAAGCTGCTACACTGTGCCTCAGGAAAAACAACATTAATTGCAGATCAGTGCTTTTATAGGAATTAACAGTCAGATAGACATATCAGGTCATACATCAAATCATTTATAACCTGAATCCTCAGGGGTAGTGTGTGTGTGACCAAGGGAAAGATCCTGTCAAACTAATCCTACAAAACCCCACTAAAAGCCAGGGGTATGTATTGCTTTTTAAGAAACCTAATGACAGGAGGGAAGGCAAAGGAACAGACTAATATTCATTGAGATGAATGTTATGAAATTAAACAAACAAAAAACTGCATTCAGGGAATCCAGAAGTTCATCTTGCTGACCCTAAGACCAGTGAGCCTCCTGCTGCTGCAGCTGACCAGGATAGGCAGGACTTGAACTGAAGAGTCTTCAATATTGCTCTTGCAAGATTGTCTCCTAGTGTGTGTAGAAACTGCAGTCAAAACAAGGGCAAGGTTTCCTGTCCAAACAGGTAACAGTCAACCCAGCAGTGATACCCAGTCAGGATATCCTGGTGTCATTTACAAGGATGCAGTACTGCTGAGTGAGAGTGCCATGCTGAGTTGGAGTGAGGAGAAACATGGCATTAAGGCTCAGTGTAAGGACAAACCTGATCTGGACACCAAAGCTGCAGCTGTCACCCTGTGGTAGGTGCCAGAGCCTGCAGAGGAATGTGAGCTGCCCTGCTGAGCACCTGCACTGCTGACAGACAAAGTTTCTGGTAACAACCAGACCAAGACTGCAGCCACCATGCAGATGAGGCTTCAGTGAGGTGAGGCAGTGCAACACATCACTGTGGATCTGCAGACCCTGTCACCTGTTCTGACCTCAGAGCTGCCTCTGTTTTGTTCTCACTGTCCCCTGATGGAGCTGGGCAAGTAGCATCTTCCTGGGTACCCCGAGGGAATGAAGGGAATGAGAGGGGAGCAGTCTCCTATTTCCTTACCCACAGTAGGCAATGCCTTGGCTCTCCACAGCCAAGTGCCAGTGCACAGCCCCTTCTTTTGCTGTGTCCATCACAGAGTGAGATCTTCCAAGGACAGATCCTGGCTCTTCAGTGAGATCATTCCCACTGCACATCTTATGGGTGAGCTGGTGTGCAGAGGAGGGGCAGCAGGGATGAGAAAGACAGAAAAAAATCCTGCCTTCTCTGTCTCACCCATTATTCAAAGCCTGAATACTGTGACAATATTTTGATGTCCTTCCATCAACATCACACAAGCTGAAAAGGTGTTGCTGGCCACATCGTGTGTAGTACTACAATGATTTTTCCAGACTCAGGCTGGCAGTGATATAGGCAGTAAGAGGAGGGTATCTGTGGCTCTGGGGATTTTAGCTTGAGATAGGAGGATCCCAAAAGGAAACAGCGAAAAATGAGACAATTTAGCAAAACTGACAGGAATTAATGAAGTGATTCTGTTCCCCTGTCCCAGCATTTCCAGGTGAAAAGGATTCATCAAAACAATATTGTCTGTTCTGTTTTTGGGGTGAAGAGGGCTCTGCCTGCCCAGACAAATTGATTTAGCTTTGTTTTCTCTTACATTTTGCCATCTGGAGTTGTATGTTTGGGCACTCACAGGTGAGAGGAGGGAGGGAGGGGGGGTACAACTGGGCTTACAATCTGTCACAGGCAGTAGAACCACAGGGGCAGCTGACAGCCAGGTGCCCGCCCTCACAGTCACCGCATCTTTCCATGGATGAGCTTGGGGTGTGTCAAGCTCTTCAGGACAAATCTGTTAAGTGCATAAACCAGTAACTAATTTTGAACAGAAATACAATGTGGATGAATTGTATCACAGGTGCCAGTATGGGCTTTCTTTCATGCTGCAATTTCTTAGGTGTATTTGTCAGGCTGTCTAGATCGTGAACTTTACAACTGCAGTAGTTCCTGGCTTTAGGGACAGGCAGCATACTGATTGAGAGCCAGCTGAACATGAGCCAGTGTGTGCCCAGGTGGCCGAGAAGGCCAATGGCACCTGGCCTGGATCAGCAATAGCGTGGCCAGCAGGGCCAGGGCAGTGATTGTCCCTCTGCACTTGGCACTGGTGAGGCCACACCTTGAGTGCTGTGTCCAGTTCTGGGCCCCTCACTACAAGATGGACATTGAGGTGCTGGACCACATGCAGAGAAGGTAAAGGGTCTGGAAAACAAGTCTGATGAGGAGTGGGTGAGGGAAGGGGGGGGCCTGTTTAGCTGGCAAAAAGGAGGTTTAGGGAAACCATATCACTCTCTATAACTCCCTAAAAGGAGGTTGTGGGGAGGAGGGGGTTGGTCTTTTCTCACAGGTAACAAGGGACATGATGACAGGAAATGGCCTTAAGTTGTGCCAGACAAGGCTTAGATTGAATATTAGGAAAGATTTCTTCACTGAAAGGGTGATCAGGCGTTGGAATAGGCTGCCAAGGAAAGTGGTGCAATCACCATTCCTGAAAGTGTTCAAAAAAATATGTGGAGGTGACACCTGGGGACATGGTTTAGTGATGAATACAGCAGTGCTGGGTTAATGGTTGGACTTGATGATCTTGGAGGTATTTTTCAGCCTTAATGATTTTACGATTCCATATGACACTTTAAGGCATGAGGTGAAAATTACAGGGAAGAACTCCTGGGAACAGGCAGAATGTGATTACTTTCAACTATGCAACCAGGAGACAGAAGCCAAAAAAAGTGGTAGGAATTCTCCAGGTCTGCCATATGGCAAATGAGCTTGATTTGTTGGGGTTTTCTTACTGAAGTGCATTGGGCTTGGGTCTTCTCAATCCAGAGTCAAGTCTGCGTTGTTTCTCAAGCACTCCTGTTTATGAGTGATTGATCGTTCAGAGACTAGAGATACCAACTGAGACCATTTATGCAGTGCTTGTGAGAGCAGAGTGGGAGTGATACATGGGTGACTGAAACACATTATAAGCTGCTGCCGCTTCTCTGGCCCTAACAAAGAGCTCTGGGCTTGCAGAGGTGACTCAGAGGACCAAAGAGGAATGCTAAGTGGATGATGGGAGAGCATCAGTAAGTGTTACAGATGGGTTGCCAACCAGTCTGAGGGCCATGATACTTTGTGTTGTCTACAAGGTTTGTACAGGCTCTGTGTGTTCATGTGATAGCCTGCTACTGCTGTGAATAAAAGAGTTGGAGAGGTTAAGGTCTGTAGTAAACGGATTCTTCCCAGTTCTGTCCCCGTAGCACGTGTGCTGTGGTAGGGTTGTAACACACAGGCATTCATAATGTCTCTCTGTCTCTCTCTAGGTTCTCAAGCATCTGCGACACTTAAATTTCACCAATAACATGGGGGAGCAAGTGGATTTTGATGAGTTTGGGGACCTGGTAGGAAATTACTCAATAATCAATTGGCATCTCTCTCCGGAGGATGGCTCAGTCGTCTTTGAAGAGGTTGGGCACTACAATGTTTATGCCAAGAAAGGGGAGAGGCTTTTTATCAATGAAAACAAGATCCTATGGGGTGGATTCTCTAAAGAGGTAAGTGCTTAAATCCTCACAGCAATGTTTTCCAGGTTTCCACAAGATGAAATTTGAACTAGCCTTGCAGACTCCTCATATTATGGCTTCCTGTCTCATTAAAAGATCCATTCACCTTACTGTATACACAGTCTCCACCATAGTCTTTCATACCCTTCTTATACACTGAAATAACAGACAATGTCTCCTCCCCTCCTGTACATTTGATGACCCTGGGTGTTAATGTTTTAAATGATGTCTTTTTTTCCTGACTCAAGTAGATGGAGTAGAATTTTATAGTAGTGTTTCAACAGGGATGAGAAATTCATTACCCAAATCTGCTTGTTGACTAAATCAAGTTTTTCCTGAGCTCAGCAGTTTCATTGCTGAAAAGAGCCATCTCTTTACCCTCCCATTATCTCTGTATCAAGAAGTGTCTCTTCTTGGTCTTAGTTATATTTGCAACTCTTTCTGCTGGCTTCACCCACCAAGCCCCAGAGCCTTCCTCACACCCTTGCCTTGCAAACCAACAGAACAAGCCCTGTCAGTCTGCCTGGGTTAACTTGGACATGGTGCTCAAATAGTCGGAGATGCCCGCACCTGCTACCTTTCTTTGTATTCTCCTTGAGGATGCTTCTGCAGTCTCAGAAGCAGTGATCTCAAGATGTATCAGTCAGACCTAAGTCCTTCTCCACTGTCTTGCATATGTTAAATCTTTTCAGCATAATTATTGTCACTAGCAGCCAGGCTGTGTCTGACCCACATGCTGGAAACATGGTGCGGACAAGAGCCAGATGAACTGCGGTCATAGCTGGCAGCCACCAGCTAGGCAGAAACTCTGACTCCCAGAGGGAATATTGAGTGGGTATATGGTTTGTGGTCTAGGAATTGACACAGGGAGTTCAGTATTAGCTCGGAAATGTCACTGCCAGGCCCTGCTGCGATGTTTAGATGTGTTAAACCAGCACCTGATTAATGAACAAGGCAATTCACTTCCAGGTGATTATTCACATTGGCTGGCAGATCAGGTAATGCTTCTGCCTTAGCTACACTTGCCCAAAAGAGTTACAGCATCAGTTCAGCCTTGCCTTTACTCCAGCTTCACTTCTGGTTCAAGTCCAGAGCACTCTGAAGGAGGCATGAATTGAACAGAGCATACTACCACAGAAATACTGAGCTCGGAGCTTTTCTAAGCCCAGCTGGAGTCTCTAAGAACAAACTACAAGTGGACCTTAAAAAACATGATATTCTAATACCTCCTTCTGATTGTTGCAAATGCAACTTACACTTTTTCCAACAGTTAGGATTTACTCTTTTTTACTTAAACTGAATAATTGTGTTCTCTTGGTCTAAATTTCTCTAGCAGTGCAATATTTAACTTCATTCTCTGTCCTAAACTGTTAAAAATGTGACAGGATGTTGCTGAGTGTAATGCCAGGGCATGTAAATTTTGTGCAGTGGAGAGGTTTGTGATCTCTATGTTTGCTGCAGCCTTTTTTTTTTCAGTTTATAGACTTCTAATTTCTTTCAGATAAAAGGCTCAGTTCAAAAAGAGTAGCCAGTACTTCACTCACTGTGCCTCTTGTCATCCCCAGCAAAAGTTTAGGTGTAGGTAATTTTAACACAGGAACTTCAAGAATTGGGCAGACTTGCAAAAGAATGAGTTTAAGAGGAGGTAAAATAGATTCATTTTGGCAGAACTTGATGAAATTCCCCACAGAATACTTAAGAATTCAGCCAAAGCAATCACAAAAGTACTAGCAATTCATCTTTGAGAAATGTAGAGGATGCATGATGTCTCAAAGGATTAGAGAGTAATCTTAATACCTGTTTTTAAAGCAGTTATAGGAGAGCCAGGGGAATTACACACAATTGAGTTGAGCTTCAGTAACCTAAAAGACTTGATAAAAAAAACCACACATTTATAAACACTTAGAGGATAATAAACTGATAAGAACAAGCCAACATGTATTTGTCAAGATAAAATCATGCCAAACCAATTTAATTTTCCTCCTTGGATGCTCAATCAGCTTAGTAGATAATGGGGAAGCAGTGCATGACTTCAGCCAGGCCTTTGATTCAGCCCTGTTCAAAATCACTGTTGACAGCCTAGGGAAAGACAGCCTAGACTGATGAAGTCCTCTTGATGGATGCACTGCCTGCTCATAGACTGCCCCAAGGAAAAGGAACACTGTGTTAATAGCAATAGGCACTAACAGCAAAGAGTGCTTCAAGTGGGGAGCTGCAGGCATTCGCCCTGGGTATGTGATGAACAGCTTAGGAACAGCATTCCCAAACTGTGCTGCACCTACACTTCAGAGTGGTAGGCAACAGAAACTGCCCTCACCTGAGCCATGGAGTGGTCTTCTCTGCATAGGAGTTGCCATTACTGAGGGCTTGCTTCCCATAGGGCTGAGGTTGATGCCTGCATGCAGATAACCTCCAAACCATACCTAGGACTCATTGTGTAAGTGCATCAACGCAGGAGGTTCCTGGTTGGCAGCACTTGGGTAAACTGGCATCAAACTTCCAAAAAGGTGAATGGAAGCTTCCAAACAGAACAGCCCTTGGGTATGTATGGATTGTGGTACTTTGCTAGCAGTGGAAATTGTAGGTTTAACTCTCCTGAGCCGAGAAAGCCATTTTCTGTGTCAACTGTCTTTCCTTAATTTAGTTGGGAAAAGGTGAGCTCAACCTCAGGTCATGACTCTGTGTGACAAAGGCCCAGGCTTCCATCTATCATGCTGAAGTCCTTGTGTCAGTGTACTTCAGGCATGCAGTGAGCGTGCCCATGCAACCACTTGCTGCCAGGACACAACAATGCTCAGGTGGGCTCAGACGCAGCATAAATGCAGAGCCAGCAGGTGACATCATTTACAGAAGCAGAGGTCTGGAAACCTTTGGATCTGTATAGCGGTACTGATTTGCATCTTTACATGCTCAGTGTTCCTAAAGAAGAAGTGAGTTTCAGAAAACCATTTTAATTCCCATAAATTGTTAGCAGACAATATGCAATATATGGGATTGGGGATCAAAAGTCAGAGCCCATCATCTCCAAGGCTGACTCAAATTCCTGCCAGTAAAGATTGATTGTCTTTTCTTTTAACCATCTAATGACTGTTTTGGGTTATGTATATCATGGTCACATTCCAGTTTGCAATGCCCACAACACAGTACAGATTACAAAGATCTGCTGATCTTCTTTACCATCCCTTGATGTGTTCTTTCAAAGAAATCCCACTGCAGTGGGTTGGGGAAGGACTATTGTGCAAAATGTGTCTGTTCTGTGGGGGGAAGAGGTGAGCATTTGAGGTTCTTCATCCAGCATGCCAACCAAGCAATAACACCCTTGGAGGAAGCCCAGGGTCTTGCCATAGAAAGGCACCGGCACCATTAATCTGCTCGGGCTCTTTTCTTGTAGGTGCCTTTCTCCAACTGCAGCAGGGACTGCCTGCCGGGCACAAGGAAGGGCATCATTGAGGGGGAGCCCACCTGCTGCTTCGAGTGCGTGGACTGCCCCGACGGGGAGTACAGCGATGAGACAGGTAACGCCCACAGAGCTGCCTCTGGGCCTTGTCGCCCGCACTTGTGCTGAAATCGCTTCCCTGCAGTGCTGGGCTGGTGCCTGCCTTGCCAGGAGGCTTCACAGAAAGTCTGGGGGACTTCTGAAAAGCTTACAGGACTTGAGTCCTGTGGTACTCAGGTCCTGTCTACTGCTAAGTCTGCTTGTCCCTTCTGCTCTGCATTTGGAAAATTAAGGCAGAGAACTTGAAAAGCAACTTGCATATAGAAAGCCTCTCAGGCAGCCGCACACCAACTCTACTGCACTGTAGCAGTAGCTTTTCTTCCTCCAAAAACCTGGAGGAGGGAGATATTCCCCATCGTAAATTCTGTAGTTATCTGTCTGCCTCCATCTTTTCCTCATGTTGCCAGGGTTTTATTTCATGCTTTACAAAGAAATAAAATCCATTACATCCCAGATTTCACAAGCACAGAGGAATATTACCCTTTATGGACTCACCAACTACAGGTTCTGTTGATCACTGGCACTGCAAAAGATCAGAATCTGTGGATCCTGCTGAGCACCCATGGACATGCTTTTTGTTTGTTTTATTAGTAGCTTGGATCAAGCCACTCAGGTTCTGCAGTAGATGGAAAAGGTAACCTCAGTTTTAGAAATGGTTGAACACTGTAGCATTTCCAACACCACTAGTGCTCCCTCAGTGTTGGGCATCCCCAGGGTAACAAGGGCAAGTAAATTCTATCAGGATATCAGTCCTTTCCATGCTGTAGGGCGCTTGGGACCTCCTCACACCCTCTCCAGTGCACTGGTCCCAGCAAACACTGCAGACCTTGCCCAAAATTAACAATTCAATAAACCGCTTGCAAAACTGAACAAGTGTTCTTTGGGAGAACCTAATTTGTGTCCTATCAGACAGGAATGATATTTTTTCAGCATGACCATATAGTACTACAGGATGCTTGAAAGTAGCATTTTCAGATTGAATAAAAGCAGTTCTGGTCTTGTGTAATAGGGGTCTTCTGGTGTTCTTCACATAATTTTGGGAGCTAGCTCTGGTGTGGAGGTAAAATTTATGGGGCTGAGGTGGTGACTATCTTCTGCCTCTACAGTTTCCTGCTGCAATTTCAGCTGACAGTAATGGTCTTTATTTCCTGTGCCAGTTTTATAGGCATGGAGAGCAGTTTTACAACCAGTTTCATCCAGCTGAGACAGCAATGCTACCAAAGGAAACAATCTGTCCCTTCCCACCTGATTGCTCCCACCCTTTGTCTGGGAGCAGTGCTGGTACTTGTGCGACCATAGAGCGAGTTGGATCAACTTTGGAGCTCCTGAAAACAAGCTCTTGGGAGGCTGAGTTTCCAAATAGAATGAGAAGCTGCATGCCCTCTAGTGTTATCAACACAAAGGAGGGGGCAAGAATGAGCAGCCTTGCAGGAGGAGGGAGACCTGGTTTACTCCCTTCAGTGGCAGCATGGTCTCTAAGCCACCACAGGACAGCAGTGAAGGTGTATCTTTAGGATGCAGTGCTAAATAGCTGTCCCTGTCTGTGGCAGAGGCAGCTGGATTCCTTGCTACACAAAATTAGCTTTGCTTTGTCTGCAGCTTGCAGTTTGCAATGAGCTTCCAGGTAAAAGGCACAAGAAAAATAAGAATTATTGGCTGAATGGATGTAAATGAAATGACCTGGTGATGAGAGCTTCTGACTGAGCTTTGGCATCTAGTGCCAGGTTTTCAAACGAACATCTTAGGTGAGGCAAAAAGTCCTTAGGAAAGCAGTACCATATCAGGTCATGGATGCTCTCTCCAACCACACCTCAAGACCAAGAGAGCTTGAAAACCTTTGCCCTCGTTAGCTGGGCATTTCTGACTTTCCCATTAGCATCCATCTCTGCTCTGGAAGCTATGGTCAGAGTCTGTGTCCCTGCTGAGGTGCAAAGCTCAGAGGATGCTTGCTCTTAAATGGGTTTATGAACTCACTGCAGCCCCTTGCAATCCTGCTGGGATCCCAAAAGCAGAGGTAAATGGAGACCTCCAACTCTCTGCTCTCAGCCCCTCTCTGCCATCAAAGGAGTCATGACCCTCCCTGCTGCAGCACAAGCCCCATTTGAATCAAAGAAGGGCAGAAGCAGCTTTTTGATCATGCCAGCCATTGGCATGACCATGCCATCACAGCAGGCACAACTACTTTCATGTAGAGGAAGGAGATGAAGGCACCAATTTTTCCTCTGCAAGTATTAGTGGGACATTTGCTGGGTGTAGGGAGAGTGATATCATTAAGACACATCTGCCCCTGGCATTCCAACGTGAAATGAAAATGTGCTGGGAGTCAAGGGCATTGCCTGCCTTCAGGGAAGAGCAATTTAACACTAAGTCTTGCCTCCATGGAATATGAAATAGGCTCTCAAAAGCATTTAAGGAGGCAAGCACGTTTTTAATTTTCTCTGTAATAGAAAAAGGTAGGATATTCAAATGATGATAAAAGTGTGAGAGGTATGAAGACAGACAGAAGTAGAAGATAAAAGTGAAGGAACAAGGAAGAGGGAAAACCAGAGCCTGCATAAGAGCTGATAGCAATCGAAGTTTGCAAAGTTTTGCCAAGAAACAGATTACAAAAATCATGAGTGCAGAGGCAGGACTTCTTTTAAGCCAGAACCAAGCATGCTTTGTGTTTTGCTCTATAGCCCATGGGAGGTTGGTTGTTTCAGAGTAAGAAATTCAGACATCAATATACAACTCTCGGAATCTGCAGACACAGGAGCGGAACACTCCGTGTGTTTAAGATCAAGGCCGACGCACAGCTGCCATATATGTCATCCCACATTTCAGCCTGTCATTCTGACAAACCTTCCCTCTCCATATCACTTCTTTTTCAGATGCAAGTGCCTGTGACAAGTGCCCTGAGGATTACTGGTCCAATGAGAACCACACGTCCTGCATCCCCAAGCAGATAGAGTTTCTGGCCTGGACTGAGCCCTTTGGGATTGCTCTGACTCTCTTTGCTGTGCTTGGAATTTTCCTGACTTCTTTTGTTCTGGGAGTTTTCACCAAATTTCGCAACACACCCATCGTCAAGGCCACAAACCGGGAGCTATCCTACCTCCTCCTCTTTTCCTTGCTATGCTGCTTCTCCAGCTCATTGTTTTTCATTGGTGAGCCCCAGAATTGGACTTGCCGTCTGCGGCAGCCAGCTTTTGGCATCAGCTTTGTCCTCTGCATCTCCTGCATCCTGGTGAAAACCAACCGTGTGCTGCTCGTCTTTGAGGCAAAGATCCCCACGAGTCTCCACCGAAAGTGGTGGGGCCTCAACCTTCAGTTCCTCCTGGTCTTCTTGTGCACATTTGTGCAGATTGTCATCTGTGTGATTTGGCTCTATACGGCCCCACCATCCAGTTACCGAAACCATGAACTGGAGGATGAGATCATCTTCATCACCTGCCATGAAGGCTCCCTGATGGCCCTTGGCTTCCTCATTGGCTACACCTGCCTACTGGCAGCCATCTGTTTCTTCTTTGCCTTCAAGTCTCGAAAGCTGCCTGAGAATTTTAATGAGGCCAAGTTCATCACCTTCAGCATGCTGATATTCTTCATTGTGTGGATCTCCTTCATCCCTGCTTACGCCAGCACGTACGGCAAGTTTGTGTCTGCTGTGGAGGTGATTGCAATACTGGCTGCAAGCTTTGGGCTTCTGGCCTGCATCTTCTTCAACAAAGTCTACATCATCCTCTTCAAGCCCTCCCGCAACACAATTGAGGAGGTGCGCTGCAGCACAGCTGCCCACGCTTTCAAAGTGGCTGCCAGGGCCACGCTGAGACGGAGCAACGTGTCCCGCAAGCGCTCCAACAGCCTGGGGGGCTCCACCGGCTCCACCCCTTCCTCCTCCATCAGCAGCAAGAGCAACCACGAGGACCCCTTTCCTCTACCAGCCTGCGCCGAGCGGCAGCGCCAGCAGCAGCGCGGGTGCAAGCAAAAGGTCAGCTTTGGGAGTGGCACAGTGACCCTGTCGCTGAGCTTTGAGGAGCCACAGAAGAACGCCATGGCCAACAGGAACACCAAGCGCAGGAACTCGCTGGAGGCCCAGAACAGCGACGACAGCCTAATGCGGCACCGGGCCCTGCTTCCCCTGCAGATCAACGAGCCCCTCGGGGCTGAGCCTGGCTTCCAGGCAGCTTCCAGCCCAGAGACCAGCTCACAGGAGTCGGTGGTGGGAGACAACAAAGAAGAAGTACCAAGCCCTGAGGCGGAGCCTTCCCTGCCATCAGCTAACTCCCGAAATTTTATAGGCACTGGAGGTGGCTCTGTCACAGAGAACATGGTACATTCCTAACGAAAGAAGATTGTGAAAAGTACACCAGCCTCCAAGAGGAACTTGCTCACCTCTTGCTTCTCAACGGGAAAGGCAACAAAGACACACCGCTGTGACACAGCCCCACCACACCTTAATGTTAGCGCCTGCAGGGTAACACGTGTGCCTCCAGAGGAAGGACTGTGTCTGGGGAGCCTTGGATTGAATTTGCATTTGGTTAATTGAAACCAGGACATCTCAGAAAGGACAAGTGAAGATCACCTCTGGTGGGGCTTAAGCAGAAGTCTGCATGCTGCCTTGCCTCCGTAAGCTTTTCCTGCCAGACTGCAACTCAGCTGACTATGGGAGGCACTAGGCAATTCCACTATACCCTGCTTTTACATTTATGTATAATATTCCTCTTTCCCACTATGTATAATATTCCCTCTTTATCCAGTATATGTGATCTGTAACCATGTGCATCAGGACTCTCAGCTCTACAAAAGCAAGGTACACGGTTTCACTTCAGGAAAGCACAGTCATGGGGAAAATAAAAAAGCCCCCAACATCCTGCATGCTGTGTACAGCCAAGGGTGTGAACATGTAAAGTATTTAATGTGACAGAGCGCCCTGCTATTTATATTTAGTAATGTCCCAGTCTCTCCTTTCTGCCCAGCAGGAAATATTGGACAATACTCTCCACAGACTCCATTGCACTAGACCAAGCTACTTAGGCTCCTACTGGTTCCCTCCAGCTGGAGTAGCTTTACTTCCAGCCTGCCTGCTTTGCTGGAGGGGGAGAACATCTTGTAAATCCCTTCCGGAGAACGTTGCGAGAGCACAATGAGATGTATCCCTGATTGATTATGTCGCTAGTAGTTTTATGCTTAACCAAGTGTTGCTGCTGTACTATCCCACAAGGCATACATGGCTAACCCTTTCACACCATAGTCAGTGTTGTGCTTTGCCATATTAATCTGCCTCACACCTACGCGGAGCGTTGCGCCAGTCCTGGCGGTACTGGGGGGCCTGACAGCAAATAGAACAAGGAGAAATGGAGGAGTTAGGGATGGAGGAGGAGCCCCCAGCTGTGGTAATAGGATCACCGGAGCAGGTGAATAGCTGACGTATGCGTGCTGGTAGATGACTGGGTGAGAAAGACATTCAGGCCTGGGTTCTTGCACACACATAGAGACAAATGGATGAATTGGATATAGCTTGGCACCTACAGGCCACCTACTAGGTTATTTCCCATTTTGAAGAGAGAGCACCTAGCACAAGAATGGTGGGCCTAAAGAAAAACAGGAAAGACTTCAGCAGAGAGCATAGCAGAACTTTATTACTCTTGTCCCACTCTTCCTAAAGCAGACGTAAGTGCTCCTGGTTTTGCAAGGCATGCCTGGTTCTTTGTGATTCATGCTGGAAAAGTTGAAGAGAGTCATTAGAAGAGAGATTTGTCACAGCCTGATGAGAGAAAAAGCACCCCTGGACAGCCTGGCGGGAGGGGCTAGGGTTACAGTGCAGAATTTATTATCCTCTTCCCAGATTCCCCGTGCAAGAACAAGCATCTGCCAGGAAGATGTCAGTACCTTCCCTCATTAAGCACGAAGGTAGTCTAGACCTCTGTGGAAAGGTAGGTGGGCCTGCAGCTCAGTGTGAGCAGAGACAAAAGGACTGTGCTCAAATGCATTGGGGAAAACACCACAATTCTCTTGTTACTGTTTTTGCTTGGTTGTTCTTTTGTCAGGGCAGGCAAATAAAACTTACAGGTGACATTACTGCATAAAAACTTTGTTTTGCCACCTCCACTTGTTGTTGACAAGGAAGAGATGTTTTGACTTGGGAGAGCAAAGTGGAAGTCCAGAACCCCAAGAAACAGACTGTTCAGAGAAGTTATTTTAACCCTTTTGTTGATCTATTATATCCCCCTTGGAGTGGGCTCAAATTTTAATTACATCTCATAAGAACCAATCAAACTATAATTGTAAGGCTTGCAAATGACAGCATTTGATTAAAACGATGGCACAGATGGTTGGGGGAATAAAAAAAAGACTGAGTTTGAAAACACAAATCCTTCTAGCCCCAATTTTGGGAACCACCTTCTACCCCTGGATCCAGGAAGAGTTCACTTCTTCTGAAAACCAGGTCCCTTCCCAAGGCTGCTGGCTGTGGCATGTGGGCTCAGTTTAAGGTACAGAACTGAGCCCTGAGGTCTCCTGAGTCTAACTGCACAAACATGGATGTACACTAGATGGCAGAAAGGGCTTTAAAAAGTGTTTTGGTTATGGCCTACACTTCCAAAAATTCCAGTAGCCGAATAGTTTTAGAGCTAATGAATCATTCCTATTGGAGCAAACCCAGCTCAGTAGCCCCTGAAGTGAAGCTGACAGCATTGAAACATGTAAGAGTTCAATGAGTGAAATGAAAACTATGCAATTTACAAACCAAAGACTGTGTACAAACACACGCAGTGTAAGAAACAGAAAGTCACCATCAGCTGCCTTGTTTGGAGAGCAGTATCCAGTAGATAATACTGACATTTGGGTGCTTTGCATTCCTTGGGTGTTTTTCACTCTTTACATTTACTTAAAAGGAATTTATACCTTGGCACACAATGAGTCTCCAAGACCCACAATCATTTTTTAGCATGGCCAACTGTGCTGTATTTGGTGGGGAAGCTCCATCCACCCTCCCTGCTCTCATACTTGGAGCCCTAAGCCTCCAGCTCCAATTCTGTGTGAGAGCTGCTGCTGCAGCTGATAGCAGCGACATACACCTGGACACAAGGGAAGTTCAGCAAAAACAACACCTTTGGGAAGATGCTTTGTAACCAAACCCTTTTCCCCATGCATGGAGAGGGGGGTATGGTCTCATCCTGTCAAGTCCAGGAAAAGAGAAGGCTTGGTCAGGCACCTGTCCAAAAGCCTGGTGGTTTGTTGCACAAGACAGCACTGATGAAGACACACTGGAGAACATTCTTCTGTTGAAAGCATGAGCCTGAGAACCCCCACTGACATTTCCTACCAAAGATGTCCACATGAATGGCTGCCTCATCCCACCCACCATGGCTCAAAAACCCACTGGAAAGCCTGCCCCAATGTGGGGTTTCCTGAACCATCCAGCAGTGAAGCAACAAGAGTGTATCACTTCTCTGGTAGGATCTCCACTGGAAAAATTGCGAACCGTTCCAGTGAAGAGCCCAACCCTTCATCCCCCCATCTCGTCACAAACCTGTCAGAGCTCTGCCTACCCAAAGCCCAGCAGAGAATTTATTTATAGATGATACCAGAGGACAGAAAACCTTCCCCATTATATTTCATGCTTCTGACCGTGTCTTCCTTGTCAGTCCACGAGCTCTGTTCAGTTTGCAATACCTGCTGTTGTTAAATTTAGGTTTATATTGACCAACTTTACCAAGGGGTGCTGCAAATGGGAGGAGGAAGGTAGGTATTTGTTGTTGGTTTTGCAAGGAGTCTGGATGTTTAAATTGTGGGGAAATTTAGGTAAAGACCTGAACACTCGGAGTGAAATCTCCCCAGGGATTTCCCAGAGGCTGGATAATTCACCACCGCCTTCAGTTTGCTGGCTGAGGAGCGGCACAATCAGCCTGGGAGAGGGAATGATGAACGTGGTGAACGAGGGAGTCTGGAGATGGAACTTTCCATGCGGCTAAAGTGAACATGCCGCTGTGGGAAAGGTGACACACAGGAAGGGAAAACGCCGCGGCTGAGGGCAGCCCTGCCCTCACGCGGGGCTGTCACGGAGGCGCCGCTCGCTGAGGAGCGGCCTCAGCCCTTCTGGCCAGGGCGCAGAATAAATTCTGCCGGCAGCTTTTACTGCGAGTGTCGCTTTGGGCTGGTTTTGTCTTCAATCGGCCGCCGGGCCGCGAAGCCCCCACCAGGCGCCCGCAGCGGTGGTCTGGATGGGCCGCGCTGAGGCCCCCTCCCGCTGGGCGGTGCCAGGCCCGGGCACTCCCGCCCGCTGCCGACTCAGCCGCCGAGCCCCCGCCCGCGGGTTCCAGCCCCGGGCCCGGCACCGCCTCCGACACCGCCCCGGCACCGCCCGGGGAGCAGGATCGGCCCGGCGCGGAGCGAGGAGAACCGGAGCGGTTCCACCATGTTGTGCGGGCGTACCTTGGCGGCCCAGCCCGCCACCGACGAGACACAGCGGATCGCGGAGCAGGTGAGGGGCCGGGGCGCGCCCCGGGAAGGTCCCGCGGGCCGGGGAAGGGGCCGTGCTGGGCCTGTCCGGGCTCCCAGGGTGTGCTCGGCCATTGCTCTGCGCGGCCGAACGCCGAGACACCGCCTCCCCGCCCCGCAGTGTAGAAGGTGGAAGGTATGGGGAATGCACGGAGCAGTCCCCGGCTCCCGGAGCTCGCCTTCCCTGTGCCCGCTTGGCGTGGCTCTGTTGACTCCAGAGGGACCGTGGGCAGCGCTGTGTGCGCGGGGAGAGCTGGGATGGAGCCAGCGCCGGCCCCAGCAGGGCGGGGGGTGTGCTGCGACCCCCGGGAACCCGCTCACGGCCCGGCCCCGACAAGGCCACTGGGCTCGGGGAACGAGCTGCAGCGCTTCCTACAAGGCCTGAACCTTATGCACACATTGGGATTTGGGTTTTGGTTGGCTTGAGGTTTTTGATTCGGTTTTTTTGTTTGGTTGGGTTTTGGATTTTTTGGGGCGGATTTTTTTGAGGGGGTGGAATAGGGAATAAGCAAGAAAGCTTTTTCGTTGCTTCGGCTTTTCCCCAACAAAGAATTCAGCTCCAACCACTGCCAGCTCCAAATCCTGATACTACTTAGAGTACCTTAGATTACTGCTCGTGTTATTGGAGCACATGCTTTTATTCTAAAAATGCCAGTGTGCAACTAAGACCTTTCAAAGCACATGTTCTTCCTTTTGTCATGGAAACTCAAGTTTTTCTGCTTTTTGGCTTTGTTGGCTAGGATGTGGTAAGCTACAGAGCAAAGATGAAGGATGCAGTCCAGCTTCTGACACTCTTTGTCATTGCCTAGGTTTGTTCCCCAGGCTGCAGCCATCACTGAAATTAGCATTTAGCTTGTAAAGTCTGATGATTCTGTGTTTTTAAAAAAGGGAGAGATGTGCATCTCCTAAGCACCAGCCTGAGTCTGCAGTAATAAGCAAATGATGGAGAATTGCTAAAAGAGTCACAAGAATTACTTTGACCTGAAAAGGCCTACATGCCATGTTAAAGGTAATGCAAATATGCAATTAACATTGCAGATGATCCTGACTTTCTGTTCTGTGGCAGACTGCAGTGGAAATACAAAATCCCAAAATAAGGAGTATGAAATTGAAACTGGTTGGATACAGAGATGAACAGAATTAACCAAGTATCTTGTATTTTCATTTAAGTCACATAAGTACTTCAAAGTTTGACCAGCTTGTTTTGACTGGTAGTTTAAATTACTTTAATGAAATACAGGTGGGAAAACCCAAACCTGGATCTTGTCCATGCACCCATATCCTCATCTGGACACTGCTGGAGAAAACATTAGTTTTGTTAAATTGAGGCAGACTTCTCAAATTGTTTTGTTTGTTTAAAGTCAGATCTTTGTGGAGATTTATTAGAGCCTGCCAGTTTGCTTGCCATAAACATATTCCCTGTTCCTGCTTTTCCAGTTCTTGCCTTCATTTTATAATTTCGTAAGAATCCTTGTGATGGCCGAATGTTGTTCAGTTTTGTGAGCCAGAGCAGGTGTAGTGTCACACAGGGCAGGACAGCTTCCTTCGGCAGTGTCTGGCTTAGGAATCGCATAGGAACAGCCTCCTCACGGCAAGGATTTCCACCCAGGCCTGTTCAGCTTTAGCTTCTCACTGGTAACTGTGGCAGAGCTTATTCAGAGTGATTCTGAACCATCTGCTTTTTAGTTAACTGCTCTGGGAGTGCATGATAAACAGGCCGTGCAGGGCAGTGGAGAGTCTTCAGGGCATGATCATTTCCAGCCCTGTGACTGAATCATGGAGTGTTTGGCTGGGAAGGGACTGCACCTCTTGCCTGAGCACAGGGTCAGCATCCTCAGGCTGCTCGGAGCTCTGTCCTGTCAGGTCTTGAAAACTTCCAACTATGGAAACTCTGCAGCTTCTCTGAACACTCTTGCTGTACTGCAGGAGTGTCCTCAGGGGAAATGTTTCTCCTTATATCCAGTCTGAACCTCCAGTTTCAGTTAATGACCAGTGTGTCTCATTCTTCTGCCGTCACCTCCCTGGAAAGAGCCTGGCTTCTTGCAGGTACTGGAAAGTTTTCCTCAAAGCCTTCTCTTCCCTGGGCTGAGCAAGCTCATTTTCTTCTCACAGCACAAGTACTCCAGCCACTGTGGTGTGCTCATGGAGTGCTCCTGGCAGCCCTTCACTGAGCTCACTACGGTTTATTGGTGTCTGTCTTGTACTGGGGCCCCAAAACTGGACACACTATTCCACATTTTCTAACAAGGGCCAAGTAAATGGCAAGAATCACTTGCCTGTCTTCTGGCTAGGCTCCTGCTGATGCAGCCTGTATGCCGTTAACTTTGGTACCACCAGGACACAGTGCTGGCTCCTGTTTTCCAGGACTCCCAGCTCCAGACTCAGATCAAGAACCACATCTTTGAGAGAGTACTTCTGTCTGGGATCTCCCTCTCCACACTGACTCAGGGTGCTCGTTTGTCACATGTTGTGGTGACTCACTGCCACATGTGACAACAGCCTGACCAGCTTGCAGCTGCAGGATGCTGAGCTGTCTGCACGAAGGGCCCAGTGTTCAGCTCGCTGGTGGAAATACAAAATGTGCTGAGGTGGGGTGATTTAGAGACCTCAGAAACCAACATCACACAGTGCCTAGGATTGCTAAAGGAGCACAGGACAGGATAGGGTCAGCAGGATACTTATGTCTGCCCTGCTGCTTAAATTTGTAAAAGTAGCTCTAGTGATGAAAACTGAAAACTACTTGATCCACCCTTTGACTCAGAAGAAGGGGAGGAGGTAGGACTGAATCATGGTGCTTTCTGGGGCTGTGCCCTGCAGTGCATCTTAGAATGCAGCTTGGATTTCCATACAGCAAAAAACAAAAAGAAAAGTGTCTAAACATCATTATCTTGCTTGTGACATACTGTTCATAGCCTGGAGGAAGTGTAGAGGTATGGCCTCTGAGAGAAGATGAAAAGCATGGACACAGCTCCCAGGGACAGGATGGTCACTGGAAAGGCACCAGAGTTCTGGGTGTTGAAGAGGGGGGAGAACATTCTCTGTCGCAGGAATTGTTTCTGTTCCTGCTTCACCTACAGCACCTGAGCAGTGGCAAGTTGGCACTTGTTTTTCCCCAAGGAAGCATGTGGCATTTAGGCAGGAGAGCAGATATATCTAGTTTCCTTGACTTTAGGAAGAAGAAGTACACCACATAGCTGGAGAATCTACTCATTGCTGATACTACTGCCCTGGGAGTGAAGGGAGGGCTACACAGTGATGTAGTGCAGGAGGCACAGCCTGGAGCAGAGGACTTGCAAGCAAGGACTCCAAGACTAACTAATCTTGCCCTGAAAAACAAAGGCTGAAATCTTCTGCTTTCCTGACCAAGAATTTTCCATATAGCCACGATGTTCTAGAGGGCCAAGTGTGGGAGAGAAGAGCTGCATCTCAGGAGTCCATGGCTCCCTCTAGGGTATTGGTCAGGTTATTCTGACTTCTTGAGCACTGATTTGCAGTTTGAAAAGATAGATTCCATGCTGAAAGAACTGCCAAGTGTTATCCAGACTCGGCGTTGGCCTGAAGTGACTGACTCCCACCACGGTCTCAGCTTTGCCACCTCCCTAGATTCCTGGTCCTCCTTTCACACAAAACTTAACATGATTCATTTTGATCTTGTAGTATCTTGGAAAAGCAGGAACTCTGTGTCTGGGAATACAGCAGCAGTGACATGTAGGCCTTAAGTCCTAAATACTTGAATCTTGCCTCAGTCTTAAAGAACCTATTGTTTCCTTAAGGTAAAAGCTCAGCTAGAAGAAAAAGAAGGGAAAACCTTTGATGTCTTCACTGCAGTGGAGTTTAGAACTCAATTGGTTGCTGGAATGAACTACTTCATCAAGGTAGAGGACACTGGGTTGGTTTTTTTATATTAATGTGTATAATCTTTGGAATGGTGGCGTTTTTTTCTTTCTTAACTGGAGGAGAATGCTTATGATTTGGCCTTAATAAGAAAAAAAATTGTGCATTAAAAAACCACAAATATTTGCCTCCCAGCCCCTCTCCCTAGCTGTTAAATAGATCCTCTTTTCTCCATTTTCATGGGAAGATGAGGTGGTATTTCTGCCAAGTCATGTCTCCTAGTCTGGTTTGAAACAAGCCAATGATTTTTCTTACTGCCTGTCTGTTGCTCAGTCCTCAAACCAGCCCAGCTTCTGCCACCCCTCCTGCTGCAGGCTGCTCCCCCTCCAGGGATCTCACTGGGTTTCGTGCTTTGCAGGTCCATGTTGGGAATGAGGAGTTCATGCACCTGCGGGTGTTCAAGAGCCTTCCCCAAGAGAATGAGCCACTGAGCCTCCACAGTTACCAGGCCAGCAAGACAAAGCACGATGAACTGGCTTATTTCTAGCAACCTCTGCAGTGTTTTCCTAACTGTTTCTTATGTGCATTTTCTACAGGCTGCAACATGTTGATTCCTGTGCCAACAAAGGCAGAAAAAAGTGTATTTTTTTTAACATGATGCTGGAAAAAAAATCTATTTCTTTTATGCCATTCCCTTCCTGTGCAATCTGCAAATCTGAGAGTCACAGGGCTCTCCTATTACCTGCACTAATGTAAACCCAACTTTTGTTGCAGCTTAACTTAGACTTTAGTGCAACTTAACCAGAATACTGTGCCTGAGTCCTGTTTGTGGACTTCCTTGGTCTTGGAAATCAGAAGAGGAGTGACACCAGCGCTCATATATTTGCAGCAAGGAACAAGAGGAAAGCCTCAGTCTTTTCTGTGTTGTTTTGCAGCTGTGAACATACGTGTGAAATTGTGCTTAGTATTTTATGGGCAAAGACCTGATGAGAGACTTGAGCTGAAGCAATTTTGCAAGGAAGAGAAAGAGGCGTACAATAGTTTGAAACAAACATTCCCTTGGTAATCATGTTCATCCTCTTGCAGCAGTAGCATGTCATGTCCCGTAGAGGGTGTGTGAGTTTAAAATATCAAACCAGCTTGCTTATGTTCTCAGTCCTATGGAAAAGTCCTGGAAAGGAACTTAAGCTGGACAAGCATTTCTGCATTTATAACAATAAACATTTCTTTTGACTTGAGATGGCCTCTTTGACTGGTACTTTAGTGTTTTCACTGGTTTTCACTATTGGTTATTATCTTGTTCAGCTTTTTTCCTTAAGTGTTTTTTATATTCCAGATAACCTTATGTTTATTCTATGTCTTAATTAGAAATACTTTATTTTAATCTTGTGACAGACATGAAAGACAACAAGAAGGACCTCTGCAGGTGTATCAGCAGCAAAAGGAAAATATGGACAATAGCTTTCCAAAGTTAGTTTATTTACGGTCACGGGCAGAACCCCCTATGACTTGCAGAGGTGAGGCACTACACCTCATCATCTCTCAGAAGTAGGTCAGAGGGTCATCTCTGGTTTTGCCAGTCTGAAAACCAACAAGGCTGGGACCTTGGTTCATATAAGGAAGACTCTGAAACACCTTTAAGTGGACATATTCAGCATTGGAAACTTGGACCTAGAAATGAAAACAGCAGGGAAGTGAGGATCATGGGCTCAAAGCAGGTTCAAACAAAAGGCTGTTCTTTACATTCTTGAAAGAACTTTGCTCTTTGTTTTCAAAGAAATTCACCTTTCCCCCCACCCCCAAAAGTCATCACATAAAGACTTGGTAGGAAGCTGTAAAATTTCATTCTTACAGAGCCAAGCGCAACAGGCACTAAAGTCTCCCTTGGAGGTATGTGGAAACTTAAATGCCTTAGGCTCCAAGAGGTTTTTGCATGCTTTCTGGTGGCTGCAGCATGGCACGATGCTTGGTCTGGGTTGCATCTCAGCTGTAAGTCTCCTGGTGAAATATCAGTGATGTGGAAGATTCAGAAATATAAAAGACTGAATCTTGTGGCAGAGCTTCTTCCAGTTAATGCTAAAAAGAGTAACTGTTTTCCGTTGCTGGTAAAATTGGGAAGGCAGACACAAATCATCCCTTTTCAGTGTTACAAATGGATTTCTTCCAAGCTCAGTAACACACCAATCTTCATTTCTGAGTAGTTTGGTCACAAGGCTTAGCAGGGACAGCAGACAAGTATTTTACATTGCCTAGGTCAGCAATAAGATGGCACTAAGTGTAGAAATCCAACCAGGCCTGACTTCTGGCTGTACCTGTAAATTGTTATTCTTCATTACTCAGTGCTTTGTCCACAAAGTGAAAGCACATCTCACAGGAGCAAGGGAAGGATAAACATCATTCATGTAGGTGAGACTCTGACTGGCCACATAATAGGTAGTGTCAGTACCAGCCCCTGGTGCTCACAGAGCACAAATAACAAAGTTATTTTAAGGAAGCACCTGGGAAATAGGGTTTGGCAGCACCTGTTTTTCCTGAGATGAGCTAAGTATGAGAAGTGTGGAGCTAATGCTCACAGTGTCTCTGCAGAATTACTCTCCTCCAAATGTTACAGGCCAATTTCTCTACTTAAAGAGATTCCAATTCCCATGTCAAGGGAGCATATCCTGCCAGGCCCATGTCCACACACACGTGGGGTTTCAGACACAGCAGTCACAGGCCAGAAGGCCAGCCTGCTGTTCAGTAGTGCTTGCTGGCCTTCAGGTGAAAAATACACCCAGCCATTTCTTCTGTGCTACTTCACAGAAAGCCGCTCACATCCATCAGTCAGGGCTTCCAGTAGAGGCTGAATGGTGCCATCAAAGGACTCCAAATTAAGCATTACCCATTCTTCCTCTGCAGCAGAGAGGGGGTTTTGGCAATACAGAAAGAACCAGCAGGCAAGGCTGTACCTCTGCAGCACCTGACAGAACCAAAACATCAACACACCTGCTTGCATGCAAAACTAGTCAGCAGAGATGCTTGCAGTGCATTACAAAGTTGACTCTATCTCTCCATCAGTTCCTCATGCTGACTTCAATTTCATCCTAACAAACACAACTGAAGGACACGGACGCTACTTTGCCTTGAAAGGAAACAGGAGACCAGTTATGACTTGTTTAAATCATTTGAGTTGGGAAGGCAATCGATAGTCCTTGAGGGGGATGATCCCAAGAAGCTTACCAGTCACATCTGAATAAGCACAGGGTATGTTTTATAATATTTATATTTCTCCTTACAGTAGTGCCAAACAGGAATTTTGTAAGCATTTGGAGGTAGTCCCCACTTCTGTTACTCACATCAGTTTCCTATGATGTTTGCTTCTCTTTCTAGCTGTAAGCCACTCTGCAAGTCACCTGTATCATTTAATTCCAAAACACTCCCTCCTACAATATATACAAACCTTAATAAAGTATATTGTCCCAGCAACCACTTGAGTCTTATATTCTATGGCTCCAAAGACAGCACAGTTCACATTTGCCTGGCTTTCAAACTGTGCCTTCACCTGTAAAAAGAAAAGGAAAAATGACTAGCAGGTTGATATTTAGGGATTTCTATCACATATACCACTCCAATTTTCATCCTTTCAAACATAGTCCCTTTATGAAAGTCTGCAAAGTGACTAAGGGCACCTTCAAACCCCTCGTCCAAATCATCAGTAAAGCTATTAAACAGGACTGGCCCCAACACTGAGCCCTGGGTGCACCACCTCTGCCCAGCCGGATGTAACTCCATTCTCCACCTCTCCCTGGGCCCAGCCTTCAAGCCAGTTTTTCACCCAGTGAGCAGTGCACCTGTCCAGGCTTCTTCAGGATAATGCTGCCAGAATTGGTGTCAGAGGCTTTACTAAGGTCCAGGGAGACAACATCCACAGCCTTTCCCTCATCCACTAGGTATGTCACCCTGTCATGGAAAGAGATCAGGTTGATCCAGCAGAACCTGCCTTGCATGAACCTATCATGGCTGGGCTTGAATCCCTGGTTGCCCTGCACATGCTGTGTGATGGCACTCAGGATGAGCTGTTCCATGACCTTCCCCAGCCCTGAAGTCAGCCTGAGAGGTCTGTAGTTCCCTGGATCCTCCTTCCTGTCATTCTTGTAGATTTTCTTTTAGAGGGGCATCACATTAGCCAAACTCCAGTTGTGTGAGACCTCTCTGGTTCACCAGGACCTCTGGTAAATCATGGACAGTGGCTTGGAGAGCTCTTCCACGAGCTCCCTCAGTACCCTCAGGTGGATTCTATCCAGCCCCATAAATTTATGCATGGTTAAGTGGAGAAGCAGGTCACTAACTGTTTCCTGCTGGATTGTGGGAGCTTCATTCTGCTCCTTGTCTCTGTCTTCCAGCTCAGGGAGCTGGTACTCTGAAGACAACTGGTCTGACTGTTAATGACTGAGGCATTAAGTACCTCAGCCTTTTCTTTATTTTTTGTGGCAATGATTTCCCCAACATCCAGCAAATTATGGAGATCCTCCTTAGGCCCTCTTTTTAATCAAAAAGAATACTTTTTGTCATATCTTTTGGCAGTGGCCAGATTGATGTTCTAATAGGGGTTTTAGCTTTCTAACTTTCTCCCTGCATAACTTCACAACACCTTTGTAACCCTCCCGAGTTGCCTGTCCCATCTTCCAAAGCTCATAAACTATTTCTGACCCTGAGTTCCAGCCAAAACTCTCTGTTCAGCCAGTCCAGTCTTCTTCCCCCCATCTTATCTTCTGGCACACGGGGACACCCTGCTCTGGCATCTTTAGGATTTCCTTCTTGAAGAATGCCCAGCCTTCCTGGATCTCTTTGCCCTTCAGAACTCTCAACCAGTCTCCCAAACAGGCCAAAGTCTGCCCTCCAGAAGTCCAAGGCAATTGTTTTGGTGTTGCCCTTCCTTACTTCTCCAAGAATTAGAAACTCTCTCATTTCATGATCACTGTGGTACCACCAGCCAGAAAGCAGAAACAGTCTTTCTTGGCTGGGTGACGCGGTGCCCCTCTGCACATGACACCCACGCTGATGACCAGATGCATTGCTGAGTTTGGGCGGAGGAGCAGTGTCAGTGTCAGCCTGCTCAGGCTGCCCTGGGCAGGGCCAGCAGCACCTCAGCGCTTCTCACCACCCACCCCTTTCAAAGGAACGCACAGAATTAATTTGCTTTCTCAGCACATGCATCTACAGCTGGCTGCCACTCCCATGACATTCCTTCCTAGCAGGAAGGCCACGGAAAGCACCCAAGGAACATCCAGATCGTTTCCAGAGAGCCAGCAATTTTCATCCTATTCAGCTTCCTCATGATCTCTTACTCTGCTCTTCTGCTGAGCAGCTTCCACAGGGTTTCTATCCCCAGGAACTGACAACTGTACTTTCAACTGAGGAGCTGCTCATTGTGGCAAACCAGGGAAACTTTAATTCCCAACACCCTTCCAGCTCACTGGGGCAGGGGCCTCCTAGAATGCTCCTAAGTGGCAACTTTTGGTACATCATATTCCTCTCTCAGAACAAAACAAAATAAAGCCACTTCTCTCCAGTTTTGCTCTCTCTCCTCTGGCCACTGTGTTCCCCATTTGTTGTTTACAGGCTGAGCCTTCAGTAAAATCAAGCAGGCAAAAAGCTCCTTAATCCTCAGGTGAAAAAACATAACATTCCTAAGCTCTTGTCTAACAGCACCCTAAACCCTAAACCCAAAACATTCCTCAGTTTTGGGCAACAGCTGTAAAACAAGACTGAATAAATAACATTCCCCAGCTCACTAATGATGGCTAGAGACAAGGCACGGGTGTAAGTAAATAATTATGTAATCCCAAGAGTAGACAGACCTTGAGCATCCCAAGCTCTGCAGATGCTCTTCACAAGTTCACTAGAATCATAGGAATTGCTTCTCTGCTCAGCAGAGTGTAAAATCCCACATAATTGCTTCATGAAAGGGTGACACTTATGCTGGAAGCATAGCAGGATTTCTCCAACATAATGTTTCCATAAGAATATTTTCCTTAGAGAACTATACCAAAGCCTCTGCAAGGGGCGAAAGGACCAGGAAGAGTTCTCTCTCCTGCTCTCAGCACAGGGCAGAAATTTCACCTTGTAGAAAATAAAGAGCAAAGAACAAACTGTTTTCATTTTCCTAAAGCTACTGAGAACAAAAGAACACTAAAATTAGGACCAGTCCTTTTCTGGAATCAAACAGAAACTCTGTACCATCCACATTTCAGATTCCGTATTTGCCCTGTACTCTGGGAGCATTACACTGCCTGAAACCAGCATTCACATTTTTAGTGCCTGTTTGCTCACTGACACCCAAGTGCTGTGGTTTCACCTCCAATAAACACTGCAAGACTTCTGATCACCCATAAATAACACAGCCCAGCATTGAAAACAAAGCTCAGTATCTGGCATGGGTGCTTGAGGCATTTCAGAGACTCATTAATTAAATTTCACAGCCCTCAGCTGGCCCCATCTTAAACATGAGGAAACAAGAATGGCAAATACGCAAAGGTGCTACAAGTCCCTTGCTAGGGTATCCCCTCCATAGGTAAAAGGGAATTTCTGATCTCTGCAAGTGCTGCTCCTTCAAACATTCCTGCCAGCATAGAAGGAACAGTGATACTGCTCCCAAGTAATTCAGTTAGTGCCCCCAAACAATTGTAGATCACCCATTTCTCTTTCTGTTCTGCAGTAAATCATCTCTCCTCTGACTCACCTGTTACCCCAAACTCCAGCCCTCCCCCATGTACGTGCCCCCCTCTCTGGTGACCCCAGCTGTGATGACCAGTAAAGCCCTACAATGGAAGAAAGCTCAGAGGAGCTGAGGAGGGTGATGTGCCACCCATGAAACTCAGGGAATAATGCAGGGTGTGACTGACCACAGCTTTTGCAAATAAGTTGATTTTATCTCAACACAAAGGTTGATAACATGGTATTTTTGATAAATAGCTCTCAGTCGAGGGGATCATGTGGTGGTGGAACACCCTGAGTTCATTAAAAGAAAGTGAATACACCCCTGAGGTAGCCAGACCAGCATGGGCAGAGTGAACACATGGCTCTGCCCAACCCTGAGTATAAAAACTAAAAGTGGACAAAAGAATTTTGAAGAAAACAGCTGGCTAGAGCTGACTTAAACCTACATCCGCTTTCCCAGAGGCTGAGGCTGGCTAGTGTCGTGACACGGAGCGTAGACCAGAAGTGCAGAACACGCTGGTGTCCTCAGGGGCCTGGGATTGCAGTCCCTATATTTTGCTAAGAATAACTTAAACCTGTATCAAGTTACCAGTGTATTTGTATCACTCTGCTAAACTAGCAGCCTCGTGTAACATGGAATCTCTTCAAATCAGTAAACTGGATCTTAAACGTTATCCCCTCCACCTGTGGACTATGGAAAAGAACCCTGTCAGAGTACTGGGCTGCCTTATCTCAGCCTGCAAGATCATAGAAGACATGGAAGGTGCAAACTCTGTCCTCAGTGGCACAGCAAAGGAGAGAGCTGGGAGCCCTGCACACCAGGTGTACAGAGTGTGCAGTAGTATTGGCCAGTGCATTCAGTCCCACTACTTCATATTTTTGTTTCCTCAAAGAGCGCCTGAGTGCAATTGCCAAAGAGAGAAGAGCTCATCTTCCAGAGCCAGAAGGGTGAAGAGGATTGGGTGGGTGGGAACATAAGATGAGAGTTTTCCCATGCCACGTTGTTCCCCTTTCATTCCTTAGGATGCACTTCGTACTTGCTTTAAAAAGAGCTGCTGCACTGCAGGGCATTAGAGGATCTGCAGAGGTGCTGCTCACACAGCTGCTCCAGGGCAGGAGCACTGCCTATAACCTGGCACCTGGGCTCACTCGCTGGCCTGCCTTGTGCCATGCTCACCTTGCCCCACCAGCAGCCCCTGCATCACAGCTGTGACTCCACTGAATGCCAGCAGGCAACACACAATTTAAAAACAGCTTTGTTCTGCATATGTAATTCTTCACTGCATACTTGCATGTGGTTTGTCCTACGCAGTCCTTCACTGAGGAATTATTTCTACCAGGTACAAACTTTTCTCTTCCAATATGCCACCTCTCATTTCAAACAGGTTGACCTCAGTGCTGGCATAGCAGAGCTGCGCTTTGATCTTCACATGGACATTAACTGAAGGTAGAGCCAGTACCATGCCTGGCCATGGACAAAGGAGACAGAGAAGTGGTTTGTCTCAGTCTTACCAGGGCACTGCCTACACAGAATGCTGAGAAAACACTGCCAGTCAAGGGGATTCCCACTTTCAGCACAACCTTCTTCAGTTTAAACCCTGGCTCAGTTTCCCAGGCTTTATACAAGCTTCAGGAATGACCTCTTTGCACACGAGTAACTTAATCTACAGACAGGGTGCAACTCACCTGGTTAGCAATCTGCTGAACTTCTGGAGTAGCAGGCTTGGTGTCAGATAAGCCCCCGGGCATCATAGTGGCAGGTGACTTCTCTGAAGTGACGGGTGGCTCTGAAGAGGGAAGTTCAGTGCAGTCTGAGCAGAGTCCCCAGGCATCTCACATATATACACACACATGTGTCATGGAATCATGTGACCTGCAACACATGGAGCCTACCATTACTGAACTGGAGAAGGAGACAAACAGGGAAAAGAGAGGGGGAAAGCGATGTAAAAGCACTGGCAATACTAATAATAAATGTAAAAAGCACCTAAAATAGTGTTTATGGTCTTCACATCAAAAAGAAAAGCAAACATCAGCCTCCAGTCACCCCCTTCTTAAAGAGAGTTGGTTTGGGCTGCAACGGGAACCTCTTGCCTCTCCACCCATCTATGAAATACTAGGTGGAGCTCTTGGGAAACAGATCAAGACACACCCAGTATTTCCCAACATCTTTCCTGATCAGAGGAAAGGATGCAGTTCTTTCCTTAGCATAGGTCCCATTCAACTTGAAATTGTATTGTCTCAATATCCTTCTAAGCGGGGAAATGGGAGCAGATGGCATCGTACATTTAATGACTTGACTTCCCTCTGCCTGACCAGAAAGGTGCCGAGGTAAACACCAGCACCAGAAGTAGAAAAAAATTCAATCCCAGATTCAGGTAAGTACTGCAAATAAAGTATTTCTGCTTCTTTTCCATCAAACTGAGAGCTGGTTTTGGGCAATCATAATAGCAACTGAATATGCAATAAAATCTACTTTTTAACTCGAGTGCCAATTTCCTGGAAGAGTGTGTACACAAAAGCTGTCCTAATTTTCTCGTACGCCGCTGAAACACACAACATGAGAATATAGTCAGAAGTATTCATTCTGCAGTTACAGTCACACGGCACATTCACATTCATGAATGTGAATATACAAAGCTCAAAACCTACTGGGGGAAGGCTGACAGCTGCTAGCAGCCCTCCCTGGTAAGGGAGAACTAACACTTCAAGACCAGAGAAAAAGTTACTCCGTGTTGGTATTCCTGCCATTCCCCTCTCCAGCAAATATGAGGAACATTGTGCCAGAGCGAGGACCAGAGAGGTAGCAACAGACCAGACACTTTGTACTCTCTAGGTGTGGGTACATGGGAGCAGGTGAAATGAGAATATGTGCTGCACACAGGCAGTGGGCATTTCTGCTGGAATCAGCACTAGGGAATTTGCTAGAAACAGGTGGGTTTGTGGCCACAGCAACAAACTTATCTGCGTCCTACCCATACTACTGACCCTCCTCCACAGATAACAAATGATGCAACAGACTGTAAAAAAGTACTTCAGATCTGACTTCAAGGTCTGGTTTTGGTACAAAGCCCCTGAGATTGAGAAATTTGAGCTCTAGGGGCCCTCCACGCAACAGTATTGATGAGTATTACAGCATGTTACTGAAAAAGATATTGCAGAATTTTGAGCAGCAGTGCTATGGAAGTGGACAAAAAGCTTCTGAAGAACAACAGTTGTCCTGAGACAACATTTTCGTGAACAAAGAGAAAAATCCTTCCAGTTCTCAGGAATAAAGGGAGTGGCAGCTGTTACAACTGGAATTCTGCCACTTTTACCAGCTTCTCTCTGGATGAGGAGTTCCTCAGAGCCCTCTTCATGAAGCTAATGACAACTCAAACCTTTTGCACAAGACCTTGCTGATTCACTCAAATGCTGATCATGTTCCACCACTTGTGCCTTATTCACACCCCAGGACAGATAAGTTAAGGAACTGGAAGCGCCAGCTCACCTTACCAAGGCCAGAAGTCAGAGAATGTATCCAACAACCACACAGCACCAGTGCTAAAACAGGTTATTTTATAAACCCATCCACTCACCAGGATACAGATCCCGCTAACTTACTTGGGAAGGGATGTTAAGATCCTCAGGGCAACAATATGCTTCTAGAGAACTCTTGATTCTGGCTAGCAATACACTGAGCACAAAGTCTAGGAGTTAATTTGTAATCTTGGAAAGACTCTAGATGTGAAACTAAAGATGTTAATGTGTGGAAATCATTCATCAGACTCCATATTGCTGGGTTTGCTGGATTTTGACTTTAAAGCATAACAACTTTTTTTTTCCCCAAAATGCACAGATTTGTGCAGAAGGGAAGGAAAATCAACACTAATTGTCAGCAAGTTGATGCTGAAGTTTACAGAGGCAAATCAGACTGTTTCCTTTCCACAGCAGTGCAAATGATTGTCCCAAAATCCAGATGCTCATCCTGCACAAGTATCTCATCAAACCACTTTGAACTGCTGACATTTCAAAAACATGTGATCAAAGATGATCAGTGGCAATTGAGCAACCTTATCTTGGGCAACCCCCACCTCCACCCCTCTCTACACTAAGTTTTGGATGTAATGAACCAGGAGCTGGAACACTGCCATGAAAAGAACAGCTGCCCCCACCCCATCTCTTGCACAGCACTGATAAGCTGGTGTGTCCCCCGGCAGTGTTGGAGACGCGGCTGGTATCGCGTGCCAGGCCGGCCTACGCTCTCCATCGGCACAGATGGCAGCTTCCCCTCGCCGCCCTGCACTGCTGTTACCTTGGAGAATCCCTGCTGGGACACCACCACTGGCATTCTGGACAGCTTTGAAGCTCAATAACATGTTGCACCATGTAGTATTCCAACACAGAAGGAACAGAGCTTTACAGCTTGCAGGCCACTACTCCCTGGTGCTGTTTAAGCAATTTTAAGAGGTGCAAGCTATAGCTGATAAAAACAGCAGCACAGCAGCAAAACAAAGCAAACAAAATAAAATATTAAAAATTAAAAAACATAACTCACTCACCAAAATCCAAACCCCAGGGTTATGTATTTGCAAGTAATTTTTAAACCAGGAATGAAGTCAGCTCTCTAGAAATGATTGTGAAAGCCAAGACAGTAAGGTCAGTCTTCTGGTTTCACTGTGACAAGACACGTAATTGTGACTGGACATGACACATGATCTGAATGTCTGCAAGAGCTTCTAGAGGAAACCAGCCTAAGATCTGTTTTCATCATCACAGGAACAACAGCCTTGATCTTCAATGTGCTGGTCTGCAAAAAAGGGTTTCCCCTCCTGCTACACACCCTGATTTCACAAGATTTCTGACATCATACATGGACAAGGATCAAGAGAAACCTGACCTTCAGCAGCACAAAGTTACCGTAGCCCAGCCTATGCTGAGCCTCTTCCTCTCAGTCTGCTTCAAGACAACTGAATTCTACTGTTAAGAAGGTTCTATAAAGAAATTACCCGTTTCATCAGTCTTTCCTACCTACAGGCTGCAGAAGACAACAGCACTGAGTGCCAGAAAAAGAACACCTCTTTCTAGTCCACAGAAGGAAAGATGCACAAGCTTGAGAGGACTTTCCAAGCAAGCAGGATCTGCCCACCTCTGTTCACCACTTGCAAGCAATGGGAAAGCCCCGGTAGAGGAGGCAAGACACCCACAGGGTGATGGACAGGGCCATCAGTTTTGCTCAAGTGCCTTTACTTGCAGAAATAGAAGTTAAAACCAGGGAAAAGGATGAAATCCTGCTATTTGTAGGGTTCACTATTTGACCCCCATATGACAGCAAACAGCCTGGTAATTTTGTAACTACCTCGATGGTAACGTTGAAGCAAAGGTTCAATCCCTGACTAAGCAGGATCCTGGAATCCTCAGGGGTCCCTAGACACAGAGCATTTATTTACCTGGCTGTGTTCAGCGTGGCACACAGCTCCCACCAATGCCATTTGCACACACCACAGAACACCCCACTCCACGCGCAGCTCTGAGGCACTCGGGAAACAGCAGAGCCGCGTTCTCCTGCCCCGAGCCCCAAAGCGCGGTGTGCAATTCCATTTACTCACCTTCGTGTTCCATTGAGTTCAACAGCAACATTCAAACGGCCTCTGAGCCACCTGATTTGCCATGGACTACTGTAAGAGGCAGCCCTCTGTGCTCAGAGCAAACTAAATACAGCAATTCAACTTCTCAGTGCAACCCTCCATATGCCAGCTGCAAACACCCAAGGAAGGGATGTTGGGGATTTAGGAGCCTTCTCATGGTATCAGTTTTTCATACTCAGGTTTGTATAGGACTACTTGCTTGGCCTTATATTCAAAATGAAAATAATTATGTGTTGGGCTTATTTTTTAGGGTTGTGGGTTTTGGGGTTTTTTAACATAGTTTCCTCATAACAAATGCAAAAAAAAAAAAAATCTGTGTATCACATCCATTTCACAGGTCACTTATCACAGCATCTGCTTAAGTGAAGAAGCTTTCCACAACAGCTGAGGAAACATCTGGATGGATAAAGGAAGACAATGATTAATGCTCATTAGTCTCTAGTTTATACAGAAATAAAAGATTAAAATTCAAGACTATTGATCCAAGTCTATACACACTCATAGAAGTTTCTATCATACAACTAGCTTAAAAGGAGAATTCGTCCTTGCAGCTGATCCAAGCCCTAGAGAGAACAAATATTTTAGACACCTATGCTAGAGGTCAATATTAAAGTACCAGCTTTGCAATCAAAACTGACTGTTCTCAGCATCTCATTACTTGACCATCATCTCCTGTTGAAATTACATTAGTGCAAATTCAGCCCAGAGTTCTGAGCAGTATTTGATTTACATTTTGATGATAAACAATTACAAGAATTTAACAGTTGAAAAACAAACACATTTTCTGCTTTCAGAGCTGCAGAAAAACAATGAGAAATCTTCAAGAATGAGTGCTCCAACTCAAGTAAAGTTATGCATAGAGCAGTTGCAGTACCTTGAGAAAAAAAAAGGGAAAAAAATGAAGTTTGAACATTAGGATTTACATTCTCAAAGACTTAAAATATATTTCTGCCTCACTCTCAAAAAAAAAGTGAGACTAAATGACTCTGGTACCTAAAATTAAAAGGCCTCCAAGCAGTTTTGAGTCTCTACTGCACAAACAACTATAAAACAGATGCTGTGGCACAGATCTTTGCCAGCTCTCAGTAACACAGGTACATTCCTCCATTTATTTCCCACTCCCTATATCTGCAAAGCTTTAGGGATGTGAGAGTATATCCAGTAATTTCATTGCTGTTGCAGAATTCCAAAGTGTTTGCAAGACAGGGGCTGTATTTTTAGGGTTCTGTTTAAGTTCAGTGGTTCTTAAAGTCGTATCACTGAGAAATAAAACCAGCTGGCAACCACACAGACCTTGTCACTTGACTGTCAGCCAATCTGAGATAAATACAAAATAAAAAGTAAAAAGTAAAATATACAGGTGTCATTGCAGCAATTCAGCTTTCCTCCTACTTATCTGCCTTTAAATGCTGTGTTACTGCAGGGGTGCTGCATTAAAGCTTTCTAAACACAACACCGTGGCCAGGATCAACAGGATCAGGTATGCACAGCTGTTTCCTCAGCTCAAACACAATTCACCTTTACAACTAATCTTAAAGGTTCAGAGGGAGGGACAAAAAAGGGTCCCTGGACAGTCTCATTCCCAAATGAGACACATCTTCAGCTCCAACCCAAAGTAGTTTTAATCAACACCACATTCCCTATATAAAGGAAAACTCCAGGACTTGATAACACAGACCAAAAGAGAGTAAGAAACAGATCCTGCCTGTCAGCATTGCAGGAGCAATGGCAAACCTGTATCCACACACAACTTGGGGCCAACTGTTGCTTGTGCTGAGCAGTTCAGAACAGAGCTGTTAACTTCTTACTCTCAGAGATGCTGAACTTACTACACTTGCTGATCAGTCTGCAAGTTTTATTTCCTTTCAGGCTGTAGCAGATTATATCCACAAAAAGACCATGTTCACTGATATTTTAGCAGGCACCAGCTCAGGGAGAGCCTTGTCCTCCCTGCTCAGGATGGGTTTTACTGTTTCTTCCCCTCTGGGATCACTGAAGCTGTGGAAGTTCAAGAAAGATGCCAGTTTTGCATTCCATTTGAAAATTGTTTTAATACTATAAAACTCATTTGTTCACATATTTTGTACAAAAGATGAGTTGTTTTCTCTTAATTACAGGAGAATCATTTCAAGCTTGAGAATTCAGCTAAGTAGGTCCAAAACAAAACAAGACTGGGTTCTACTGGTTCTGGAGGGTCCCAATTCAGCTCACCCAAGGTCTCTTTCCAGTTTGGCTCTCACAGTTATGGACCACCTTGATGGAAAATACCCCACATCATCATTGACTCTTCGGAGGCTTGTAGTGAATTCGGCACCGCTCATTAAATACCTGAGACACCAAAACAGAAGAGCAAAAGTGAATCAATCCCATCCAGGAAGTCAGCAGGACTTCACACACAGTTCAGGCAACTGCCTCTTCATGTAGCACCCATCTCAAGCTGCCCAGCTCTGAGGTACCAATAAATGGCATTTACCAAGACATCCATTTACATTCACCTTCTCTCCTGGCTTTAGTAAATCCAGAGTTTGCAGCCTGATGCTGGGAGACTGCACAGCACTAAGTGCTCTCCCTCAGATAATGCAGACTCTGAATACTGGCAGCCTGTTATCATCAAAAATGCTGATGCCTTTTTGATTTTAAAAGGGAGGGAAATAATCAGTGGAAGGCTCCTGAATGGCTGTGTTCTGTTAGGTTCACTCTGGCATTCAAATTTGGGCGCTGTATTCCTGTCTTTCCTGAGCAGGCACATTTTACACTGTCATGACAGCCAAGAAGAGGGCAAGGGCTCCTGGAAGCCACGTGCACACTTCCAGTGATCTGCCTGCCTGTGCCAATGCTGCCAGCACTCCCTGCAAAGGGCGCACCACTCGTACCTCACTCACCTCTGGCACCTTCTCTGGGTAAAATTCAGCCTACAGAACTGAATACCAAGGATCGTGTATATTTAGCTTGAACTGCTGCTGGCCCGCCCTAAGGAGGGCCAATAAACGTGACTATTTAAAGTCAGGCAGTCTGAATCCAAAGCAAAACACACAGGCTCCCACCAAGGCTGCAGGTGCTCTTCACAAGCCATTTAGTTATTTACCAGTTTTTTTCCAAACTCATCTGGCACAAGTCCTGAAAGTGACACAAGCACCACCCAACACCAAGCTGAAGCTCTGGCAGGTGTTGGTTGTCCCACCAGCATTCCCACAAGAGCATATTTTACCAAGCTCTCCAGGGATTTGGCAGACCCAAGTGCCTGTGATCATCAGGATATGAAGTTTTGTGAACTCCCCCACTGGTTTTATGTGCAAAGTGAGTGGACTTGTAATTTTGGGGAAGTTATCCAACACTTTATATAAAAACACTATTTCAAGCTCTATCTTCCTAGAATATTCTACAGCTGATCTTCTTATTCACAGTTCAGAACCTATGGTAACTTCAGCAGAAGAGAAGCTTGGAGCATGCATTAGTTACAGCACTGGTTCTCAACAATTTTGGAGTAATTTTCAACTTCCTTTCGAATTTAAGTTATTTTAAGAAACAGACATGTATTGCAAACTGCTTCATACTGCAGAAAACAAAAGCTGTGATATAGTTTCTTTCACACACAGAAATGTACAGCCATTATGTTACCACACGGAATAGACACCTCAGGAAGAGTTCAGACAAGGTAAAGGTTTGAGATCAGTGATAGGAGGAAATTGTAGAAATTAAGAGCAACAGGGGATTCCAGTTCAGAAACATTTTAATACTAAACAAATTGCACTGCTTTTTGTCTGTGTTCTGTTAATGACATTTTAATGGCATACATGTCTAAAAGGGTGCTGGAAATACTCTCTAAAGCACTGCAAGGGTCTTTAGCATCAAACAACATACCAGCTTGCTTGCTATCATGCAAACTTTTAAAGTGTCTTTAACAGTAACCCTGCAATCTATGGAAGGAAGATCAACACTGCAGTCTCACTAACACTGCCTCCTACTTTTAAGATCATTGAATCACAGATCTCAGGTTAGTCAGGGCACTTAATTCCATTGGTCTACCTTTGAAGTGCTATTCTCATTTTTCAGATCTTTTTCAGGAAAAGCAATGGCTGAGAAATCTAAACATTCATGTTACTATGCAGAAGTTTGATTTTGCTGACTTTTACATATTTGTATAAACTACTCCAACAGTAAACTTCCAGTGTGGAGATGCTGGACAGAGATGAATACAAGTGTCTTGTTTGAAAGTCAATTTCTTGTTAGGTATAATCCAAATTTCACTGCCTGCATTTCTATAAAGTAGCATCCTTCTGTATGCCACTATTGTTACAGTCAGACAGTGTTTAAAAAACTGTTTCCTAATCAGATTTTTCCAAACAGTTTTCAGTTGTTTAGGGTTAATGGAAATACATAGGTGTACTTCCTAATCAGAAGTCTACAAGAGTAAAACACCAGCCTGCACACCAATAATCACTTCCATGTAACAAACTGCATTCAGTCTGCAACCATGACTGGTTCTAATTCCATCAGCAGCCTTTTTACAGGCAGCTAAATGAGCCATTTATGTGTATATTCAGAGCACAGTATAGCAGAGCTGGAGAGAAAGCCCAGAAATATTTATCTCTTCAAGCCCCACTCTGAACCCGGGCTGAGGAACAGACTAGCAGGCTAAAGCACCCCTGCACCATGCATACCTCACTGCTTATAAACTCTCCATCTTCAGGAAAAAACAGACAGTTCTGTCACCAGTAAAAGCCTAATGCAGCTACAAGAAACCTCTGGGATCATTACTAAATTTGGTGCTTCAGAATGAAGATCAGGGTGGGGGCTATATATGTATCAGGGTGGTTCCCCTATAGCAGAGTCACCATAAAAGATTTGTCCCTAGTGACCTGCAGCATGTCGTTGTTAAGGCTGTGGCATTGCTTAGTCAGATCTGAGCAGGTTTAAAATTAATTAAGCTGAAGTACATGCTTGGCTTTTTGGGACAGTACAGAGGTGTATGGATGGCAAAGCATAACTGAAAGCTGTGTAAATGCTACTTTCATCAGCCTGCACTGAGGTTACTGAAAAACACCCAAGACTTAAAGCTGTATTGGTTTTACACTGGTGCAATCTAGGGGACTAAAATCATGAAGTCGGGATTAAAAAGGAAGGTGCAGCTAGCACTAGCTATTTGCAAAAATTCCTTTTGCATTCAGAGAGGGAAAGAGGTTCTCTCTGCAGTATTGAAAAGCTACACCAAACCAGAAAAGGATGCCAGATGTGGAATGCTGCAGTGACACAACACACCCACCTCAGAATTTAAGCTCAGTGTTAAAATCACTGGATAGACTTTGGGGCCATCAATCCAGAGGGTGATCTGCACCCTCTGCTGACACAGGAGAGCAACGGCAAGGCTGCCCTTTGCACCAGGGAGTGTCAGTTCAGGCCTGAAGAAACTCCCTCAGGAAAAGGTTCAACGTCCACAGCCGTACCCTCCCCAGGGCTCTGCTCAGAGTTGTGATCAGCACCAGATACAGGCAAATGTGAAAGACCCATCTCTCTGATGCCCAGCAAAGCTTTTCAGAGAAGTCACCACAGAAAAGCCTGCAAAGTGCTCAGCCACTGGGCAAGGGGGAGAAAGGGACACAGGGAAAAATCCACAGTCCTTCCTCCTCCCTAAATCAGGTGCTTTTCTTCCCTTGGCAGTGCAACTGAAAAGCTTTGATCTCTGCATCCAGAACTGGGAAAATGACTGACTTGAACCATTTCCCCCAGCACTGCCCTCATCTATTTCTAGTTAACCTGCTTCATAAGGCACCAGTCCCACACCTCCAGTGCAGGACTCATCACTATTAAATGACTGAGTACCTTCCAGCTTCTGTCGTTTACCACTTCTTCAACATTGAGCTCCGACTGCATCAATTTCAACTGCAGAAAGTAACAGATAAAGAGGTTATTGTCAAACAGGTCTCCCTGCAGCCTTCAGTACTTGCTACCAATGCAACTTTCCAGCTCCCAACCCCAGCACCAGGTGCACACCTCTTCTGATGGTGCAAACCAAAGGGCACAGCAAGTAATCACCCTGGGAGCCTGGCCCTTCCAGTCAGCCGGTGCTCGAGGCACACACAAGTCTGCAAGGGCACAGTGAAGGCAGACTGGCAAAGCAAGCCTGGCAGTAGATCCTGGTTACTCATGCTCTATTCCTAACTATTGTCCATCAAGATTTGCTACAATTAGCTGATTAACATTGATGGCTTCACAGGCATAAATAACTACACCTAATTCAAGCACTCAGCACAGGGAATGCCAGGGCTGGGGTGAGCTCTGCAGCCTTGAGTTGCCACTCTTGTACTATTAGAGTCATGTATGGAGCTGGCAGCAAAGCTAGGAAATCCAGCTAGGATCCTGGATTTAAAATTAAGGTTATGAACAGACCCTCTCTGCTTTATTTGCCATCTACTCAGTGCACTGACCAAAAGGGGTCTGCAGTCTGATCACGTGTGCTCGTGCTGTCTGAACCAGTTCATATTTTATGTCATCACTGCAGGATAAATCAGCTCTACACAGATGCAAAAGCTCTGGCTAGAACTACCACAATACACAGTTCTTGAGCACTCACTTGGCCCTGAGAAGGGTAAGAATCTCTCTGTTTCACACCTACTAGAAACCCTGAGGGGCAGGTGTGACAATTGTGTTCAGCTAATTTGGTCCTGAAGCAGTAGTATGAGACATAAGAACCATCTGCCATTTTTGCCCAAATTTAGGATGTATTCTTGTTGGAGTCTTTAACACAACAGACTATGAGTCAGAGTTTATCCATTTTCAATACATGGTTCCAATTAGAGACCTGGTGAACTGGTGCAAGCCAAGAGAGCAATCCCATTAAAAACCTTCCAAGTAAGATATCCAGGCACACAGAGTTGCTACAGTTGTTGGATGGACTTTCCCCAACTCAAGAGGACTTCGAACTGTTGGAAATAACAATCCAGCATCCACAGGGTGACTGCATGACCAGGGTAAGTCTCTATAAAAGAAACACTCAGAGGATCTTTAGCAGTTCAAAGAAACTGCTACTTCAAGTTCTCCCATTAAATGCCCCAGAAGTAATAATTTTGCATAAAGCCCTCCAATTTGTACACTAGGCAGGATGAGAGAAGCACATATAACAATGGAAAAGAGATTTGTATTGCAACCAAGTGAATAGATATTTGAGATTCTCAGTTCTAAAACCTGGATGTGTTCTGACAAGATAGATTTTCTGACTTGTAGAAAAAACACAACTCTCATGGAGAGCCAAAAAAAAAAAAAAACAAGGGGATCACACCTCATAAGGTCCAAGTACAAATCTGAGGTGATCTCATAAAAAATTTGTGAGATGTTTCTAAATCATGGATTGCTTTCAACATTTGAAGCCACCTCCAATCATTAAACACTATCACTGTGATCCTTCTAGTGTTTTTAGTGGGAGGTTTTGGGCTCAGTTAACTAAATGATTTAAAGAATTGGCTTGGCAAACAAAGTTTGTAGAAAATACCAAGCTATCATTCTAGTTTTCCAAACTAATATCCATCCTTGTTAGCAGTCCAGTAAGTGAGGCTTTAAGAGTAAAACCACTCACTGCCACATGGTTCTCTCAGTATCCTTTTCCTTACAAAGGGGGCCCTGGAACTGGGGTGAGAACTTCAGTGGGGTTCCTTTCTCCACATCTGATACTCCATCTCAATCACCTCTGGTCCCCTCTGCTGAAGTACACTTTCCTCCCAGAGGCCAGAAGATTGCGAGAGCATTTGCACATTAGAATTTTGTACGAAAACCCAGAAGTCTCTCTCACACCATCACAAGGTACTCCAAATATTAATCCAAGAAATACCAAACAGCAAAAATGTCGTGTAAGTGGAGCTCAAGGTTGCCTGGGAGCATCCTGTAGAGCACAGGAAAAGTCAAGCTGTGCCTCAGCAGTGTCAGTCAGTGAAGGTTAGAATCCAACATGGGGAAGAATGCGTTTTTCTATGGCATTGGTGTAAAAGAATCTCAGAAAATGCTCCACTTGCAGGATAAAAGCAGCTCTCTGCCTTGAGACTTTGGGAAAATATCTCTCACAAGACCCAACAAGAGCCAGCAAAAACCTTGGAAAAGAGTGCTTGACTCGGGGTCCACTTTGGGTTCTCTCCATCACACTGCTCCTTCTATTTGGGAAAGATAGCCTCCTCTTCCTCTACAAGCAATCTCTAAAAAGCTCCACCACTCACCTTTGTCTGCTCTTTCCTGAGTTGCTTTAATAATGCTGCATCTTCATGGGCCTTTTCCCTCTCTTCTTTGAGAGTTTTCACTACAGCAGAAGTCTGAGAGATGCAGTTTTTGATAATTCTTTCTCTATTGGTGTGAGCATCCATCAACTAAGTGGGGAGAGAAAGAAAGTCACAGTGACTCATCAGAGAATAAAAACCTCCAAGTTACAAGTTTAAAGAGACACTTTCTAAAGTCATGGTATTGCTGTGCCTACAGAAATCCCTCTGAATTCATAATCCACATGTAGGAAACAACACTGCTTTGAGCAGCAGCTACTCCCAACTCAGACTGTTCTGTGGTTCTTGCTCTGACCAAGTTGACCAAAAGTCAAATGTAAACATGAGAAGGAGTCCTACAGAGCAGTAGGAAAAGCAAGCACCCTTTTCAAAAGATCCTCAAAGGATCAGCATTGCAGAACAAAGACCTTCCCCACAAGGTTTTAAACTGAAGCAGTTGTTGCACACATGGGTGCGTGGAGATGCCGAGCGGGACAGTTAGGAATACGCAAAGCAGGATCTACCAAGGCAGTTTTCCTCAGACACTGAGGATTATTTACTGGCCACTGCTCATGAGAAAGCTGCAGGAAGGGAGCTCAAAGTGGAAGGTGTGTGCACTCACAGACTGGTACAGCTCCTTACACGTCTGGCCAGGATCAACTTTCCCCACAAAGGAAGCTGTTGGAATCGTAGTGTTTAATTCGTGGACAATTCTATCATCGATCGTCCTCATCACCCTGAGCAGCTCCTGTATTAAAAAACAGAGAGACAGATACTTGGTTATATATATCCATGAGAAAAGCCTACTACAAAAAAACTGCATAGTTAAGCGTTTTAATAGCAACTAAACAGGGTTCCTTACAAGGAGGAGAAACACACCAAAGGAACAACCCCACACACAGGAGTATGTGCTGCAAACCACGGAGTTTCCCTGGCAGCAAAGGCCAGAGCAGGGGTGAGTGACCAATGGCCCCTGAAGCCCCCTGGCCCTGCAGGCGGTGTGGACAGGCTGAGGAGCCTCTGCCCAAATCCCCATCCCCGCTTCCAGATGGGAAACGGGGCACGACCTGCACCAAAATGGCAAACTTTAAATAAAACCCCCCACCATTCCGGGGGGCATGAAGCTGAGCTGGGGGAGGTTTAGGTTGGATCTTAGGAAAAGGTTTTTCACACAGAGAGTGGTAGAGCACTGGAGCAGGCTCCTCAGGGAAGCGGTCACAGCACCAGCCTGAGAGAGTGCAAGAAGCGTTCGGACAACGCTCTCAGGCACGTGGTGTGACCCTCGGGGTGTCCTGTGCCGGGCCAGGAGCTGGACTCGATGATTCCTGACAGTCCCTAGCTACACAGGATATTCTGGGATTCTGCGTTCGAGAAACAGGCCGGTTCCCACTGCCCCGCCGGCCTGGGCCCTGCTCGCACCGCCGAAGACACGGGTAGCACTCGGCGCTTCGTTAAACGCCGCGGAGGCGCCCACGGAGCTCCCGCCGCCCGCGGAGGCTCCCGCGCCGCGAGCGCTCCGTCCCGGGAAAGCGACCTGTGGGGAAGGGGAGATACCCGGCCCCGCTGCTGCCGGAGGGATGAGGGAAGGGGAGCGGGGGAAGGCCGGACCTTGCTCCCTTCCCGCCGCATCCCGCCGGCCGCGAGGCGCGGGGTGACCTCGCGCACGGGGCGCG
>VZRQ01005473.1:572-63177 GCA_013397975.1 Machaerirhynchus nigripectus | reverse complement strand
CGCCGGAGCGCGGCCCCCGGCGCAGCGGCCCCCGGCCGGGCATCTCCACCGACAGCGGCCTCGCGGCCCCTTCGCCTCTTCCAGCCGCTGGGAGAGCTCCGGCCGCCCCCACGGGAGGCGGTCCCGGCCCCGGCGGCCCCGAGCGTCCCGCGGCGCAGCTCCCTCCAATCGCGGGCCCGGGGCGGGGCCCAGCGGTGACATTGAGGGCGCCGAGCAGGGCCGAGGCAGCGCCATGTGGGGCCGCGCCGGTGAGTGAGTGAAGGAAGGAGGGAGGCAGGCGGGGAGTGACCGAGCCCCGGCGCTGGACCGGGGCTGCCGCCGGTTCGGCTCCTCCCCGGGACCCCGAGAGGCCGGGCCCGGAGCTGGGCGGCCCCGGCCGGCGCTGCGGCGGGGGTGAAGCCGAGCGTGAGGGACCGTGTCTGGTGCACTGGCGTTAAAAACAATGACAGGAGTCGGGCTGTGCTTCAATTTCTCTGACGAGCTCGAAGAGGGTCTGGTTTCGTTGGGCGGCGTCGCCTGTAAATGTAAACTACTGATTTTTCACAGCGGGAGTGTATTATACGTCGAAAGTAAAGGGCCTTAGGAGAGACACCTTCAGACAGCATAACGAAGGAAAAAAAGAACTCATTTTATATTTTTAGAAGTGCCCTTTTTGCCTTTCAGAGATAGTTTGCTTGGTTGGTTTTTTTCCCAGAATTTTTTCATTATATTAATGCATTAGGAGCGCCTTCTTTAAAGTATGTTTTCGTATATAAGGTCCCCTGGCCTTTTCTAATGCACTACAAAGTAGTTACCTCTCAGTGCTGCAAGATTCTGCTTTTCTGGCTTTTCCCTTGACTCTGTCAATGCCTTTGGCATGTGGCAAGTGTGGTGGAATGCTGGTGTGCGGTCCTTGAAATAGCACCATCCAAAGTGTATTTGAAGCATATGTATAGATGAGTTCCTGGACATTATGATGTGTAATGTGTTTTAGAAATTGCTGGTAGGATGTTAACTTGCATTCTTTTTTTTTCCTAAATGAACTTATTGCATTCAGATTTTTCTGCACAAGGTTAGTGAGCAAGCCCAAGGCATAGCTTATAGACAAGTTTTAATTTCTTTGTTAGGCTGTTACAACTAAATCTGGTACTTCATGCCTAATATTACATTTGTACCTGTCGGTTTTCTTTCTTTTTCTCCTCTTGTGTTAAAAAAAACCCCAAATGCTTCCACTGAAAAGCTGGTGTTCCCACTTTCTACTGCTCTGAGTTAAATTTGGCCTCTTTGCTTCCTCTGCTTTCTCTTCCAGACAGGGCTGTTAAACTGCTGGGAAGAAATATTCCCTCAGTTCTGAGGATGACTGAGGGAGTGGACCTGAAGATAAGCAGAAGGCTGTGCATTAAACCCCAGCAAGACCTTCAGTCAAAGAGTAAGAGTCTTTGATAAGATCATGGAATGTTTCCTGCCACGAAATACTCGCATATCCATGCTGCAATCATCCGAACAGGAATTTGGCTGACACAGATGTTCATATCCCTGATTTTGTGAGAGCGAGTTCTGATCTCTAGGCTGAAAAGTGGAGCATTCGCTTCAGTAAAGTCTTGTTTTCTAACAAAGCCAGGGGTCAGTATTTCCGCTTGTCACGGTCACACAGCTTTCACTGTGTAGCAGATCACCAGGACCTTATCTGGTGCACACTCCTGCACTGAGGCTCTTCAGCTGTGCTCTGGAGCTGCCTGTTCAGCCCCACTGTAAATTATTCACGTTTTAAGGATGTTGTGTGAGCTAGAAGACTTTTGCAGTTTTTCACACTGCATCCAGCTCCAGCTGTTCCAGAAATTGAACGTGCCCTGCAGGAAAGAGTCTGAATTGGTTCATATTTAAGGGTGGAGCTGGTCAGGGAAAGCTCAGGCCATGAAACACTTTTTCACTATAGATGGGACAGTTACTGTGCTCCCTGTGTCACAGGTTCCTTATGGCCCACCTATGCAGGAGAAAAGGAGCACACAGATGTGAAGCATTTGGCATGACTCTGTGTTAAAAACATAAATCAGCTGTACTGGGTAAGACAAAAGGTCTCCTTGAAAGTGTGATGTCTCCAGCAGGGGCCAGTAAAGGAAGTCCCTTACATTTTTGTGAAGACAAGTAGGAATGGTGACAGCAACCATAGAGCAAGAACCTAAGGAAGAGAATAGGAAGAGGGTTCCTCTATACCACTGTCCCAGAGGTGGCATCTTGGTGCTTAATAGTCCTCACTGGATTTTTTTTTTCCCCACAAATTTGCCCAGTTTCTTGAAGCTGGGTGTATTTTTACCATCCACATTCTCTAAGACCGTGGATGCTAAAAGTCTCTAAGAATTTCTTCTCTAAGAAGAAATTCCTCAGCTGAACCATGCTGTGAGAGAACCACTACACTCTTGTGGGTTTGTTAAGCCGACGTGCACTTTTTTATAATCTGGTTTTCCTTTATTTAGTACCCCTTTAAACAGGACCTCGTCATAACCCACACTCCCAGTTTCTCTTAAAGTGCTCTGTTGGGCTGGAGAGAGCTTCAGGCACTGCTTTTCCAGGCCGGAGGGTCTCAGTCTGTGACACTGCTTCTTACACGGTGACCGTTCCATACCTGTGGCTGTCCTTACCAGTGTTCTCTGTGCCTGTTCTATTTCAGCTCCCTCTAAGTCTTTCCCGTGCTTTTCAAAACGCTGGTGTCACAGTTTTACACAGAGGCCCAGTAATGCTGTTGTGTTTGTCCGTGTTCCTGATCGGTGACAGTTACTCTGTTTTCCTTTCTGTTACTGAACATTTTGCAAAGACCACTGTGAAACCCCGAGGCCTTGCTCGGGCTCAGGTAATGATTAAAAACAGTGAGGTTAGAGTCTGTCATTTGTGTGGGAACTGCAGTTTCTTCCTGTTTACATACTAGGGAGTTCCCGGGCCAGTTCATTGACTCTGGGTTCTGAAGCCCTGCAGCATTTTGGGCTCAGCCCTCTTCTTTATGTTTTTGAATAACCTGGCATTGTCAGCAAACTGTGCATCCACCCCACTTCCTAGATAGTTCATGAATCCATGAGGGAGAACATGGCCATGCAGGATACCGCCTGTTGTTTAAGAGGAAAAGAGGGAAAAGCTGTCTGTCTTGGCACTTTGTTTGCTATATTTTAATACTATGTTATGTATGAAAAGCTTCCCCTGTTACATTATGAATATTTTGTACATGGAGTTTGAAAGACTGAGCTGAAAATTGTATGTCTAATCTTTGCCTATGGTCATCTATTTATACCCGCTGATAAAATCTTACACTGCCTGAAAAAGTTAACATTTTGTGATGTTATACTGGCTTTTATCGTTATTGTGCAGCATATTGGCTTTTCTATAGGTGTTCCTTTTGATTTCTTTTTTTTTAACCTTATTGAAATGAAATAGAAAACAGCACCTTAGGAAGCCGAGATGCTGGAGCAGCTTCTGCATGTTTAGAGCTGCAGATACAGAGGTTTTGGGAAGGATTTGGCTTTCCTTATATGGCTTCATTTTAACCCATATTTACACATCTGTTGATCTGTGATACACTTTTCATTCTCTAACCAACTCTAGCAATCATATTTAGAGTTCTGCACTGCTCGCCCTCACTGGTTTTGTTACAGCTCTGGCCATCCAGCCTCTCTGACTTGTTTTTGGTGGTGTTTTGTTTTGGTTTTGTTTGTGTGTTTTGTTGGGGGTTTCAGGTCGATCTGCTTCGGGCGTGCCTGGATACAAGCCTACAGACTGGGAGAGAAGGTTTCTGTTGTGGGCAGGCCATTTCAAAAAGCCAGAGGATATACCAGAGATCGTCTCGTAAGTGTTGGTTTTGAAGCTGCACAAGACTTTGTGCAGAAATAAATCACTTGAATCCAACTCCAGAGTAACTTTTCTAAAGGAATAGGTTTGCACAGCTGAAAAATCTCAGCCTGCTGTGTTTGGTGTATCAGCCCCATAGATGAAATGACCTGAGAAATTCTCTTGTGCTAAGATAACGTATCCTTTGTGATTTCTTGTTTTGCAAAGGGACGACCAGCATTTATCAGTTGTTTCATTAGAAAAACATGTCAGATCAGTTCGTTTTTACTCTTCTCTCACAACTAGAAAGCTTTTTTCAAACATTAGTGTGAGCTTTTTCTAGTGTTTCTCGTTATATGTCAGTTGCCTGCTGTGGGAAACTTTCATACACAGCTATAAAATAACTGAAACTCATATAAAATATTTATTAATGAATACCTCAGGGGCATGGGCCAACTTCCTTTACAGCTGGAATTTAAAATGACAAACAGTGCAAAGGCTCCCTAACTATATAAAGTCAAAATTTCCCTGTTGCTGCTGAGTCCAAATGTCAAAGCTTTGTCCAGTGTGAAAAGCAGAAAATAAAACTGGATGTTCTGGTTTGCACATGAAAAATAAAGATCAAACTTATCAACAACAGACAACTATTCGGTAAAAAAACATTCCTAGTGGTAATATAGTTATCTTCTGAAACATGCTCGTAATGCTTTTAAATACATGTATTTATGTAAGTTAAAAAGAAACAGTAAATCTTGGACTACTTGAGTAAGAAAATGATGTAGCTGCCCTGTAAATATTTTGTTTGTCTGAAGGCACCGTGTGGGAATTGAAAATCCACCCCTGTATTTAAATGTATCACAACAAATGAATTCTGTTTTAAGCAGAATCCTTCAATTTTGTATTGAATCATTTCTCTTAAAATTACATTTGAAATACATACAGGAGTAAATCATTAAAACTTCTTATCACTTCATATATTTTTGTATACCAAACACTTGTTGTGAGGGTTTTAAAGAAAACAGAGTTAGCAGAGTGATTGATTTCAGTAGTTTATTGAAAGGACAAACCAACTTCTGATAAAAGCTGACCATTTTTGCAAGTGCAAAGGGAATTCTTTTTAGACAAATAATTCAGCCAAATCTGAGAAGACAATTGAGAACTATAAAAGCACAAAAACTTGTTTTCCTGTTCTGAGATTAATTGTGAGTCATAAGGGCTTGTGATAATAACTCAGTAATCTTGTAAAATGTGGTGAAGCAACCTATTTATTAAACAAATGTTAAACTTAGCCACTGAATTGATTTAAAATGCAAGTTGTGTTCAGGTATCTACCTCTTGCTCTTGTAAATTCTTAACACATCTAAGGTATTTCCAAAATTAACTAGCAAACTTTTTTTAATCCTACTACTGTGCATTTCAGTTTAATTGCAGCCTGCACTCATGGCTTTCACTGCAGATTATTAGCAGAAACAACCTGGATGCTAAAATTAACCATTAGTTCATTGTAGATGGATGTGTTTGTTCCCTACGATCAGAAATCTTGTATTCAACTCAATACTCTGACAAAAACAAGAACAAAACTTCTCAGCTCTCAGGGCCTATGTGATTTACCACACTGAACTATCATGGGTCCTTAAGTATTTTTTTTTTCTTCCAAATATAAGGGTCAAAATGTAAAAGATTCCATATTCATTCATGTTTATGTACAGTAATAATTTCCCAGTTCCATTAAATCCATTCTCCATGTTAGTTTGGGGGTATAATTAACCTAGTTTGATGCATTTATGCTTTTCATCACACAATGTTGGTGCTTCTTTAGTCTTCTGGAATTTTATCATGTGCCAAATATAATCAGTGAGAATATCAGACCTCCTTGAGAAGGGAGTCATCTGCTCTAAATTCTGCAAGGAACGTTAAATATACAGGTTGTAGGTCTTTGGTTATTGTGGAAAGCACTTCTAAAAAGCATTAATGCTTCACTGGCCCTTCTTGCATTGTTCTCTCTAACACAGACTTAAAATCTGCTGTAACCAAGATGTCATTTGGGTAGAATGATCTTCAGAGTTTAACTCAAATTATCTTTTGTTTTTACTCTTCACCTGTATAGCTGGAAGGTGTTAATAACTGCTACTCTTCTGGTGGAAGACTTCTGTTTTTTAAAGATAACAGCAGAGTAGGCAACAGGTTTCCCAAAAGGGTAGTACAGCTACTGGTGTGGCTAGGTAAGCCCCCTGGAATTAAAAAAAGTAAAAAAAAAATTAAAGCATTCCTCTGTCCAAAGCTGATATTGGAAAGCTGACGATCCTCCACGCCTCCTTAGTTTCTCAGGAAAGCAGATCACTTTAAGACTATTTACTCCAACAGGAGTGGGAACCACTGGTCTTTTACCAAGTCCTATTCAGAATTTCTGAGGAGCTTTGCATTCAGCAGCCTGTGTGTCACCTATAGTACTGTCAAGTCCTGTAGCAGAGGAAGCACCTTGCTGGAAAATAAGACTGCATCATAAATGAAAGCTTTTTGAAGTTCAGGCAGGAGAAACTGCAAAGCTGCACTAATGCTTCCCTCTGCTCAAGAAAGTCTCAACTGTTAGAACACTCTATTTTGGTTTTTACCACACTTCTGCTATTGAGAGAAAAATGCATGTTTTTACAATGTTACATACATCACAGTTACAATACGGATGAGTTCTCCCTGCCTTTGCAGGTATTGGAAGGTGGTAGTGAGCACAGAGGGAGCTGACAGTAAGAAAACTATTGTATTAGTAAAACCATCCCTCTTTTTCCTGTTCTTTCCATAATGACCATACATAAATATTGCAGCCTTCCTCCTTTGCATTGCAGTCAAGTGGTCTGCAAAGGCTGTATTTGAACAATTGAGTAACCAAAGTTTAAAGCTGGGTTTCTTTCCAGCTTCGAGAGGAATGCCTTTGCGACCAAGTATCTCCCAAGGTACTTAGGGATCAGTGTTCCTTGTTCTTGTAAAACAGTTTTGTGATAAGAGCCAAGTACTGTTAGCATTACACAAAACTACCTCGACAGCATGCTAGGAGCAATTAAATAATTAGCCAAGTAAATTATTTGGGTCTCTGGTAATAATTCTGTTCTTTCATTCTTTCTTGAGGCTTGACACAGTGAGAGCAGCGAAGACCACCCTGCGTGTGAAGATCAGCTATGTCATGATTGCCTTGACAATACTGGGATGCATCATCATGGTGGTCAGAGGGAAGCAGGTAAGCACAGAATTTGGGTTGATGAGGGCAAATAAATCTTCATATAAATCTCTCAGTCCCTCTATGGATTTTTAGTACTGTCTTGCTTTGGGGGTTTGGGTTTTTGTTTGTTTTGGGTTTTCTGTCATTTTATCAATGAACAAAATTTTAACAAGCCCTCCTCGTTCCCCAGAAGTGACTCTCATTGACTAATTCTCATCAGAAAAGGATGATGTCACTGTTAAATGCTTCCTTTAAAACACAACCAAACAAAAACCCCTGAGCTTACAGTATTTGCATGGCAGAAGAACCTTATTTGTCATGCTGCCTTTCTCTGAAGCCTTTCTTCTGATGACAATGTTCAGGTCTTGTTTCTATGGACTTTTAAGTGTTGTAGAGAAACTTTAAAAGTAGCGACAGTCTTAACCCCAGCACTGTGTCAAGATTTGTCTATTAAAATGAAAACGATGCAGCACTCTGGAATGAAACAGTGGAAGGATTTTTCCTGGCTCTAAAAGCAGAGATCGAACACTGATGTTTCCCAGAGCATTTTCCTCTGTACTGAAGTAGTATGAATGCAAACACCAGGAAGAGAGGACAGCTACTGTGGAATCCTTGTTTTCAAAGCAGCTGGAATTATTTGTTTCCTGACATGAGCTCAGTTGGCCAGAGAATGGTGTTAATAATGCCAAGGTTGCAAGTTTGATCCCCCTGTGGGCCATTCACTGAAGAGTTGGAATTGATGATCCATGTGGGTTCCTTCCATCTCAAAATATTCTGTGAATCTGTGATTAACTTTTGATTTGTTTCTAGTACCTCTGTCTTGTGAAAATCAAATCAGTACTAAATACTGACCAGAAACACAGAATGTATCTGCAAGTGCCTTTACAAAAGGCTTTAATTTATTCCCAGAGAAGTAATTACTTTCGGCCAAAATAATCTCTCAATATTTTATTTTAACCCTCTTGGCTTCCTGGCATTAAAGCTGACAGAACTGTGCCTTGGTAAGGATAGGCCAGGTATTTTGAAAGTTAATGATTCAAGTTGCAACTCCATGGTCCTTCAGATGATAACTGATGATCTTATTACATTGTAGGCTATGAAAAGACATGAATCTCTTACGAACATAAACTTGGAGAAGAAAGCCCAGTGGAAAATGGAAGGTACATCTGCTAAACCTTAGAGGAGGAAACGAAGAGACCCAAGGACTGGGGTAGAAAAGCAAAGTACTTCTCAGCACAGAGAGTAGGATATAGTCACATCTTTCCTGTATGTCAGTTCTGTACACTCATCTTCAAGAAAGAATGAATACATTGTCCTGTAATCAATAAAATCAGAAATGCCTATTTTCTTTTCCTAATAACTACCCCTTTGTTCCAAACTCTTTTCTTCGTGGTTAGTGGGACAGGACACATGAGCAAACTGGATAAGCAATGTAACTATTTCCCATGTGCTGTGCACCAGACTAAGTTTTGAACTACTGCAGGACCTGTACCTGGATTCTTGGTACCAGTACAGAGTGAAGTCTCATGTTCTTACTTACCCCTTACAGAAAGGTAACTGTAACACAAAAGGACAGGCCACTTGGTTTCCACTTTTACATCCATGCTTGTACAAACAAAATACCTTCACTGGCCAGTCATCCACTATCACTGACTATTTCAGGTCCCCTCAGAAAGAATGGAACTGTATTTATTCTGTATTGGTACTGGCTACTTCAAATAATCCACATGTTCCTCTTTGTACAAGACAGAGCGATTATTAAGGGAGCCCTTGAGCCAAAAGTTACTGTCTGAGCTGTATTAAGATCAGCAAAATGATCCTAAGTTATCAGAAAGCATCTTTCCCTGGTCTAGGTCCTATTATTCTGGCTGTACTTGTTACAGCGAGGGATAACTTTCTGTGAAGAACTGCCTGCCTTCAATAAAACAAGAGGGAGATGAAGAGTGAAATAGCATTCCAGAGAACCAGTGCTGCAGCTGACACCTAAGCGTGGTCCCAGCAGAGCTGGCAGTGAGATGAGAGAACATCCACACTAAGGGAACAGAGATGACTATTTTGAGGAATACTGAGCAAGAGCTTCAACTTGTACTGTCAGATTTACTATTTAGAGGCACATTAGTATGAGAAAGTCAATCAGGCATTCCTGCTCTCTGCTACTAAGTTCTTTCTTCACAAATCTCATTTAGATTTATACATCTTTTGCTCTTTTAAATTGTTGTCTGTGGTTTCATGATACTAGGCCCACCTAGAGATCACCTGCCTCCAGCATGGTATTTCTGGCATTGAGCCCAGTTGCACACTATTCATGTTGAACAGCCTGCAGCAACCAGGAAAGTATTTTCCTTCCTCCTTTCAGTTCATTTAGAAGGAAATGTAGATTGGAAGTGTCAGCACTGCTCAAAACTATGTTTGGAAGTGTCAGCACTGCCCCGCTGACTGGCCCTGGGGACTCCAAAACCAGAAGAGACATATCAGTTTGCCAGAATTAGCTTGTGAACTTTCTCATAGTGGGAGGGAGATAATTTTTGTTGTACTCCTAAAAATTAGCAGCATTGCTAAATAATCAAAAGCCCTAGAAAAATGCAGGGTAAATCTTCACTAGCTGCTGCAGTCCATCTATGAATTGCATTTCTGGGTACCACAATGAGATGTAACCCATCACACAAGCTGTGTAGTCAATCCCACCACAGAAGTTACAACCTTCAGGTGATACAATCAGATTCTCTGGATGGAAATTATCATAAGTACACTGTCAATCAAGCAGAGCAGGATTCCACAGGTTTGTCCACTTAATTAGCACTGAATGCAAGCCATGTTTAATTTCACTGCAGGTATGTGAACAGATTTTCCATGACAATTCTGGTTCTTTGCCACACCAGTAGGCACAGAGGTGGGAACCAAAAGAAAATCTTGCCAGATCACATGCCTGTAGTCACGTATGTACTAAATGACACTAACAAAGAGAACATGCATTTCAGACAGTACTTCAGGTTTCTAGGAAGAAAAACTTGTGATTTATGCTTGGTGATGGCAAAGCTTAAAACTGTGCATCTCAAAAATATCACCCTTTCAATACACACCTCTGAGTGCACTCTGTGAACAGAACTGGCAGGTACCTCTTCTACTTTTGGAAATAAAACTATTTGGATTCAACCAGCTGGTAAAGCACTTCAAATAAAAATATGCAAAATACCACTTAGAAAGCAACACTTCAGAGGAGCAACAGTCACCAGTTTTTCATTTTACTTAAATTTCTATAAGCTCTATGCCATTTACTCAAAAACTGAAGTCTGGTCCAGTGGTTTGACAAAAGCTCCATGTGTCCTTCTGGCACCCTGGTATCTCCACCATTTCAGTATCTGCCATAAAGACTGCATCACTGCCCATCTTTGTGTTTTCTTTCAGCTTCTGTGTAGGCACAAGTCTCAAACAAAAGCCCAAGACAATGAGCTTTGCGTGGTCTCCAGCTTGCTCCCAACCACTGCAGTATTTTCTTTGCAAGTAGCTGGGTACTAAAAAATGATGTAAATCTTTCTCAGAGAGGCAATGAAAGGAACCACCTCTTTCCTGGTGTGATGGCTTCCAAGAAGCACTTCTAAACACAGACAGTGGTTACAAAACCAGCACACGTTTCTGGCCAAAGCAGCCAGCCCAGCTGACCGGAGACTTAACACCCCTCAGCTCACTGAGAGCTCACAGCTTCAGCCCAAAGCCTTTCAACAGTGCCTGATGGAAGGAACATACTAAGCCCTTGAATGGTATCTCATTTTCTTTCTCCCCTTTGGCTTAGTCTGTAACACCATTGCCATTTATCCAGAACAGTCCAATTTATCAATCCTATACCATGGGCCTTATTGCTGTACCTGGTCCAGAGGTAACTGAAACTTCCTAATGCAACGATCTCCTGACAACTTCAACACTGCCTCAGTGGAACGTGCAGGAGCCCTATGGACACAGCCATAGCAGTACACAAAGAGGTCTTGCTTACTTCTCCACTAAGACTCAGGCAACTGAAGAAAGACCTTCATGTCTAAAACTGGCATGGGAGAGTACCAATGGTGCATTGTGCCAATTTTCAGAAGCAAAAAAAAAATCATACTGGAAGAGATAGGGATCTACATTAAGCTGGCATAGATCAAAGTGCACAGAGGTAAGACAGCTCAGCTGTTCTGGAAGTCCCCAGAGAAGCAGAGAAGTGTATTGCAAGGAACACTGTCACATGTAGGATGACATCATGCAATCCAGTTCTTCAATAGTCTTGGTGCTGACAGAAAAAAAAATAATTTAAAAAAAATTTTAAAAAATGCAGGTCCAAGAACACGTAGGTCCAGGGTCATTGCCTTCCTCCCTTCTTTTCACATTAGGCCTTCAACCACCTGTATTTGGTTGGCATCAAGGAACAAACACAGGAATTTAAGAACAGGCTGAAGTCTCTAAGCAGCAGTTGCCTCAAATGACTGTGTGGTGTCTTCCCAGGAGCCCCAAGTGCTGGTCCTGGCTTAGTTACTGAGCTTTCAATAACCTGCTCCATCATCCTTTGTATCCTCCTGTATCCAAGACACTGACCCTTCCTGCCATGTTCCACTGGGAATCTTACCAACAGAAAGAATGATGGCTCTTGTTTGCTGCCCCAACAAAACCACAACTTAAATGGCATTCCAGATCTGGACTGCTGATAGTGATTCCAGGCTGTCCTGCATCTTCCTTTCTCCAACACCCAGTTTAAAACAAGACATTGTTAAAACCTCAGTACAGTGCTTCCACCTCATTACCGATGTTTCAAAAAGAATACAACAAATTCTCATTACCAGCCTGTGGGGCTTTTGGAAGGTGCCTAGATTGGATCTCCACAAGCAGACAGAAACCAGTGAGAGTATTTCAATTTTGAAGAAAATACGAGATCACTTTTCTAGCATTACATGCTGCCTGACAGAGCTAAGAGAAGAACCCAAGAACTCCAACAGCTCCCCCACCTACCCTCTACATGAGACCATGCTGCCTCCTGTTTAGAGACAAACCAACAACAGATCATTCAAACACAGCGTGGCCTTCACAGAAGTAGCAGCTAGAGGCATTCTCTGAGATGGTCCCTGTCTGAGCACATCCTTCAGAAGAGCAGAGAATACTGGTTTCAGTGTTTCTAGCAGTGGACACAGCCACACAGAACTGTGTTAGGAAGCAGTGTTCAAGCAATACGGTATAATGATCCTCATACTTTCAGTGGCACTTTTCCTCCAAAAGAGAGTCCTTCATCTGTGGCCTGAATGTTATTTATTAGATGGGTAACGTTACACTACATGTTTGGCTCTGTTAAAATCCAAGTAGTTTACTTGCCCTTGGCTTACCAAGTAATTGTGATCAGTTTGTATCAGTGAGCTTTTCCTTTCATAATTCACAAGTCTGATCTCCCTTCTGTACCCATTTAATTTGCAGCCTTTGTTACAAGTAGATTTTGTTTCTTTTCAACCTATTAATAAGGCTAAGTAAAGCAACACCAAGAACTGGTTGCTGGAAGATCCTGATGGAAATACACTCAATTAAGCACCATTTAGAATTACATTGAGACCTATGAGTTAGCCGCATTTTAATCCATTTAATGTGTGCCATATTGATTCTTGTATTGGTGTGGTTTTCACTCAAAATATTATGGAGTACCAGTCAAATGCCTTACACAGAAGTCTAAGTATTCATGACAACAATATTACCTGCGTCAACCAGGCCTGTAACTTCAAAGAAACATACCAAGTTTAAAGTTTTATACTCAGCTGCTCTGAATTCACATATCCATGGCAAAAGTAACAAATACTGGCCAGGCTCCTTACAGAGGAAGGCACACCAGTCAGCTTAAATGGACTCTTTTTTAATTCACTCATTTAGAGGCAATTGTCATTACTTTCTTGGGGGGCAGGGGAGGGAAACGCCAATGCACCACATTGTTTTCACTAGCCTGGAAGAGAAAACACTTATATATATAGATATATAGGTATGTATATATATACACACACTTTATGCATGTGTGTATATATATGTGTGTGTGTATATATGTATATATACACGCTAGTGTATATATACACAGAATATACATATATGAATATACAGAATATATGCACACACACTTTGCTCAGATTTGTTTACAAAATATGTAGCATTTTTATACCATCCAATAAGAGGTACATGGTTTTAAACAAATCTTATAGAAATGACATGTTATTGGAAATTTACACGTAAAAAAATCCAGCACAAAAAAATCCAAAAGCTAAAACAAGATTTTGCTACTAATCAGTGCTTCTATCACCCTTCAAGAAAAGAGAAACACAGTTATTTATATGTGATGTAAAGGCAACACTGAGGGGTTTTTTTGCTTTTTTAAATTAACCACCAAATTTAACCCCCTAAAATTACAAAGAATTGAAGTCCATTTACAGATCAAGTGCAGTAAACTAAATGTTCCTTCAGCACAAAGCAGCACTAGAGAAAATAACTGGGAGAGGGAAAGTGGAGGCCAACTGGCTTAGCTAGGGAGGCAGCAGGTGGCTTCTGCAGTGGCCACACAGGTCAGAGTCTCCATCCTGAAGCAGAGACAGAAGACTTTATTTAAATAATGGTCACACAGAGCTGATGTTCAGGCCTTTGCCTAGCTTCTTTCAGCAGTATGACAAGTGACTTATGTGTTTTATAACTCTGTATCCAATGGGCTGGTTTTGCTTTTGCAGTGGCTTATCACTGAGAGGAGTCATGAGGATCTTGAAGACAGTTCTGCCACAAACATTTACCACAGGTACATGACGCTGCAGTTGCCAGTGGCGGTTTTGAAATGTTTACACTGGACAAATGTGTGTTCCAAGCATCCAAAATGGCTTGAAAGAACATAGCCCGATGCAGGGGGGAGCGGACGGCCTAGGGAATCCATTGCATTCTCCGAAATGAACTGCCACTTTCAATCACGTGGCTTCTCCCCAGTTGCGTGAAGAGTTTGGTGTCAATGTCAGCTGAACTCAGTGAGGAGTGGCTGGCCTTTGCATCAGAGGTCTGTGATCCAAGCAGGTTGCGGAGCCAAGAACATGCTGCTAGCGGAAGGGCAGTCTCCAGCTGCGCGCAGCAGCTGCCATGCAGTCAGCGATGCCTTACAGATGTCACCTGGAGGAACCATGCGTTCCATGCTAATTCACCTGAAGTCTCATAAACACCAAAAGGGAAGAGTGAAATGAGAGAGCCAGGTGGATTTGGATGTAATAGTACCATCCTGCGAATGTAGTGTCATTTGAGTTGTTAAATAAGGGCCTTGACCAGGAGGACTACATTCCATCAGGTGAGCTGGAGAGGAAGCTCTTGTCTCGTGAAAATGAAAAGGAGACCTAACACTCCTTGTGCTAAGTTTTACAAATTAAGATTTCTGTATTCAGAAGTTAACTTTTCAGAAGACGAATCTGTTCAAGTCAAGCTGTGTAAAAATGTCAAGAGGCAGACAGGAACTTTTCAGCCATAACTAGAATACCAGGGACCAGACTCTGGAGCATGGAGCCAGGAAGGGCTTGATTCTTAAGGAAGGCCCGGCTGGATCATACTGTGCTGGCAAGCAGAAGTGCGGGCAGTTTCTCCATTCTAGAAGCTGTTTTGGAAAGTCATTTCTGGGGAGGTGTTAAGAGTGACCTATTCACAGGTTCTTTTTTTGTGGATGGAGAGGAAAAACTGGGAAGGTATACAAATCTCCACAGTGGTCTGCAATCCAACTTGGGAGCTCAGTGTTGAGACGGGATGGGGCCAGATGTGTTCAGTATTCCTAAGAACCACAAAACATGTCCGTTGCAGCCTGTTGTTGCAGGGGATAGAGAACTTACTCCATTGTTTGTAACATGTTCCTCATGCCAATAACCCCAGCTGGCACATACAGCAAGGTAGATACATCGCGTGTGAACGTTTAACGCATCTCTCGCAGCCATCCAAAGAGGCACCCAGGGGAGATAGGGGATGAATTCAGCTACGTTCTCAGAAAGGCTGAATGTCTCCCTGGACTGCAGGCACACTCTGCAGCAAATACAAGAGAAAGGCAGCCTTCTCTTGGATGCCAGGAATTGGGGGCCAAGTGGAGGAGGGATTACTTTCCTGTAATAGGAACAGGGAATATCTCGAAGTATAGAAAGGTGCCTCAACTCCACGAAGATGACAGTGGAGAGATTCAGAATCTAGAGGAGAAGGGTGATTCTGGTGACCCCTTGCCAAGGAGGGGGCATCCTGCCACAGAGAGCCAAAAGTTTTCCAGACGTATGTAAGAGCATGTGCACAAGGCAAGCGAATGAGCGCAAACAGGGTTATGGAAAACATTGAGAGAATCACTCCACGGGTGGCTTGTGGCTCGACAACAGGATTGGCTAGGTAGAGGAGCACACAGCACAGGGGCACCTCAAAGCTGAAAGCCTTCCATGGGAGCCTCACACTGCTGGAAGATGTACTGTTGCTGGTTGATATCCACTTGTGGGGCAATGCTGCTGTCTTCATCCTCTGTTCCAAAGTAGTGCTCAATCAGATCAAAGGCCTTCTGATAAATCTCTTGATTCTCATGGCTCTGCAGGAATTCAATCTTGTCCAGGCCTGCAGAGAAAAGCAGTACATAGAAGTTACAGCTCAGAGAAAGGATATGACCATGATAATTTTCATTCTGTTCCATGATTCTCTCCCACCTTCAGAAAGAACAGGCCCCTCTATGGAGACCTGTATCCAACTTGTACCCTCCAGAACCAAGGAAAGCCAGTTTGAACTACAGAGATCTCCGTGACTGTGTTATGTGTTTTGTACTTTCTGTCTGCCTCTACCCTTTCACTCAAAAATTAAATCAACAAGCTTGAATGGGTAAAGAACAAGGCCTCAAACTCAAAGACTTTTTCTGAGGAGACTTTTGGGACTGTGTTTCCTAGTCCTTTTAGGACTGTATTCACAGAGCTTTCTTATGAAGACTGTGACTACAGAATCACCTAAGTGTAAGCTGCAACAGACTTCTGATAATCATCCAGTCCAACCTGCAGCCCAGCCCAGCAGTACTAACCAACACCAGGTTAGATCTGATGTGTCTGAACAAGTATTCCAAACTCCCAAGGACGGAGACTCCATTTCCTAACCTGTATAATATATATGCATACGATGCAGTTAAACTGAGGCAACCAGTTTTTGGGCAGGCATTAAAGCAAATGGGCAAAATCAAGCCTTGTAGTCAGATGCAAAGAAAAATAATACAGCAAGGAATGATGCTATAATGAAATCCAAGTGTCAGCCATTCTAGTAAATCTCTACTATTGAGAATTGTAGTGGTTTTCTTGTTAACACCTTTTACTGTCTATGAATCAAGAAAAGAAGATCTGCATATTCTGTCTCCAATCTACACACAGACAAAGATAATGGAGAAGATGGAGTACACTGGAGACTTATCAAAGAACAGGTTACTTTCAGTCATAGTGATAATTGGGCCTTCTGAGACTCCAGTGGGTTTGTGACCACTGCTGTATCCCCTGAGTTCCCCAGGTGTTTTGCTCATACCATACGCTTCTTCAATAAGAGCGCAGTAAGGATTAATGCCAGTGCCACTGCGTTTGGATTCCTGTTCTCCAAGCCTCAGGATGTTCTCCAGCCCATTCAGCGCTACTTGCACAATCTTTGAGTCCATTACTGTAAGGAGGTCACAGAGTGGTTTGATGCATCCCAGTTCCACTAAATACCTGAAAAACATCACATGGAACCCAGTAAATTGTCTGCAAAATTGTAATTGGTGTAGCCATTTAAGCACTTAGCATGAAGGTCTAAGAATCAAAACAATCAGATAAAATATCAATTTGACTGGAAAAACTAGAGAAATTACAGACATCTATTTCTATCTAGTCAATTCTGCTGAAACAATAAAAATAACTTTCAAATCCTTTCTCTGGCTCACTCTATATAGCTATGAAATACTAATTTATTTTTTGTACCATAATTTAAATTTCTATAATGGTAGCTTATAAATATTTTCTATAAAGAGCAATTATATTAATTTAACATTCTTACTAAGTATATTTTTTTTATTTTCTACAAAACTGCATATAAGCATAATGTACTGGTAGAAGCTGAACAGGAGAAACAATGCACATGAAGCCATTGTCCAAGGGGCTGAGCTATTCCCCTCCAGACTGTTGCTGCACTCTGTTACACTCTACACCACTCAGGAGTTAGTTTAAAAGTTGCATTTAGTTTTTTCATGGAAGACACATGGTTCAATTATTTAAATAAGTATTACAGCTGAATACTTTTATGAGTTCTCCCTGAAGGGATTAAAGACTCATTCATAACAAGGACATCGTCTCTCTGGATACAATACTGAAAGCATACTGAAAGCTTTTCCAGTCTCTAGGCTGATAGTTTGTTTTCTTGCACCAACACTAATTCACTCAATTGCAGTCAAAGATTTAAACTATTTCATACTTGATCTGTTCGGCAGAGCCTCCCGATGTCGCATTTGTGATTGCCCAAGCAGCTTCCTTCCTTGTCCGAAACTCAGCCGTTTGCAAAATGTTTATAAGAGCTGGGAAGATATGGGCATCTATGACTGTCTGCAAAAATAAACGACATAGCAAGGTCATAATAGAAATCAGAAATAACTGCTTTTTCCTGAGTTAAGGTCCATGCCCAGCACAACACATTAAACAATGAAGTATCACTACCAAATGACAAAACTGATTAATCAGTTTTCAGCTTTACATTCAAGACCTTAATTATTCCTGTAGTCTGTGCTTACCCTAAATGCATTCAAAACACATTCAGACTGAAGTGATTGCCATATCTAATGAGTTACTTAATCATATCCTGACAGCAAAAGAATGCCATCCTTCCCTTATTTTTCCAGGTAGTAAGCCACTCAGCTATTAAGTCAGTAAACCATTAAGTCATTAAGATCCCCTAAACTTCATAGGCCTATGTGCCATAATGCATTTCCACTGGGAGAGACAATGGAGCTAAGTTGTTCATGTAAGAACTGCTCAAAAGAAGCAACCACCTAGTGAAAAGACAAAGCACTGTTTGGCAGTGGGTTCTCTGCTTAGCTCCACAAAGTGATAGAAGTCAAATGAGCTCTTGGGCAGCAACTCTAAGTTTCTAGTAACTCCTTCTAAAAACAGCCTTTTGCAATAAGATAAAAACTAAACCAGTTTTGTTACACACCTATGACAAGGATCTGAAACACTTTGATAAGGATCATTCAAACAAGCAAGATCTTAGGATTACTTTTTTAATCTACCACTTTAGAAGTATAAATCATCTCAGAACTAATAAAGGAAAATTTGAAGAAAGCCAAAAAGATCCTTTTCACAGAACTCTGTAGAAGAAAACAGATTACATACAGCAAAAAGCTATAGTTAATTCACAATGTGAATGGCTAACCTGGTAAAAATAAAACAGTTGTTTGATATTTCTTTTATTCTTCCTCTTTGTCTGGGTATCCGCACTGCCTCTGCTTTGTAAATCCATACAGCCTATCAGTTGTATCAACAGGCCCACAAACACTGTCTCCTATGCCAAAGAATCCACACTTCTAATACAGCAATCTGGGGTCCTCGAGGAAAACGCTTACTTCCATCATGCCATGTTGTATTACATTTGTACACTGCCAAGAATATTTGAAAATGCATCCTTCAAGTAAAGTATCCTACTGAAACTTTGCAACATAACTGCTGAAAGTGGTAGGTGATAAACAGAAGTCAGCTATTAAAAAAAGAACAAACTAAAAAGATAAAAGAAAGTATCTTGAAAAGAGATACAATTTACCCCCTGACATATTTTACTGCAGAAAACCCCAATTAATTTGTAAATTTATCACTGTAAGGGTATGTGGAACATGAGAGCATCTGTTTCATTACAGTCTATCAGATCAAGGACCTTTCCAGCTCAAAGGCAGATACAAATAACAGGAAAGTAATAAATAAAACACATAGCGCCACAAACCTGATAGACAAGGGATAAGAGAAACAATCACAAAGAATAAAAGGTTCAAGTCACTAATTAATAGGTCATTAAGAAACTACAGGCAGAGAGCCAGCCTGGACTTCATAAGTGATGACAGGGACAAGTGCAACTGTCCAAAACTTAATAACAAACCTTTTCTTAACTATCTTACCATGTAACTGCTCTCTCTATCCCGCCTGAGCACTCGTAGGATTAGGTGCTAGCAACCCAGCATGACTCACTTTGTCAGGCCTTGGATGAAAGAGCCCCTGCAACTGGAGCAGGTGAGGGTCCCAGCATCAGCCCTGGGGCAGGATCACAGCCCACAGGGCCCATATGCCTGGGCACCAGCTACGTGCAGTGGGGGAATTTGTGTTATCCCCAAAAGTGGCAGTGGGTGTGGAAGACCACGGTGTACTTAGTTTGCTGGCAAACTGACTGGGCAGCAAGTGGGAGGCCCAGGATCCAGGCATGAACTGAGGGTTTGTGCCGATATTCAATGGGTCTGCAAGTGTGGAAATGCCCAAGACAAACGTGTGCATCTGTCTGCCAGTGAGAGTCAAGCTGAACCAGCCAGTGAGCAGAATCCCAGCACGTGGAGTTAAGAGAGCTCCTGATCCAGCCATGGACAGCAGCTGAGCAAAGCCCACACTGGTACTTGAGACATCTGTGACTGTGCTTCTAGAGAGTGAGAGCATGAGTGTTTTCACTAACTTCAGTCCTCAGCACATGAAGAGGAGAAAGGGGACTTGTCTGCCTACACTTTGCTTTATGTGAGTCCAGGGAATTCTACACAAAGGTGTTGTTGAGGCAGAAGCCCTCAGAAGAACACTGTGTTACAGGATGTCAAGCATTGCCTACCAAAAGATCTTGATATGGATCTAGGATAGGGATATTTGAGGGCATTAGGATTTTACTATTGTGGCAAAAAACAACTCAAAAAATCTCATTATCATTTCTCAAATCCTTCAAAAAAATCCTTTTACAGGAGATTTATTTCCTCAGACAGTGTGTTCTTAAAACCGACTTCTAGAATAAGTACTAAAATCAGAGTATGTTATGGGATAGCATGGAACTGAATCAGCACACCTTATCTGACATGCAGGAACTAACACCTGAGTCTTCTAACTGACAAAACCAAATGTTACCTTAAAATGTTTCAACTTAACACTCGTAAAATAGTACACGAATTCCACAATAAAAGGAACCAGCAACACGACGGCAATTAAGTGGGGGAAACACACAAGATTGTTACTGTTTTTCTTCTGGCTCAGTCAATTCTGAACTCAGCTTCAGTGCTTGGATGCTCAATTCAGTGAGTAAATTAATTACTCGTTTCTTAAGGGTGGAGAAATATGTATTTGAACCTTCTCAGAAAGCACTGAATCCAAATCTCACATCTCTTGGGTGAGTGCTCTTACTTCTATTTCGATTGTATAAAAGGCTCTGGGGACCTTGCTTAGTTTCTGCTCTACAATGAAGGTGACTATCTTTACCCAAGCAGAACAAGTTAAAGCACCACAATGAATCACAGCCTCTCATAAGGCACTTCTCTGAAAGAGACTGACTCAAGAGAGATTACCAGTCAGTATATTTTATGTTTTCTACTGCTTGACAGGCAACAGAAGTGTTGCCACCTCGCCCTAGCACAGGTCTTAGTTAAAAGTTCTCAACTGTCCCTCTGTAACACAGCCAAGCTTTGCCACTAGCACTCTCTCGACAGTTGAAACTCTCAGAGCTTAGCATTAAGGAAAAAAAAATACATTAGGTCAGAAAATGGTCTGCTTTAGCCTTAATACCTTCACTAGATTTCAAAGGTCGAGTTAAGCTCAGCAAGGGTGGAAACAAAAGTAGCAATACATAGTAAGTGCTTAGCAGCATTTATTATTTAGACCCTATGACTTGTAGCCTGCCCACAGCAGTTACTCTTGAAAGCACGCTAGAATGCCTAAGGATTCCGATCTCTAGGATATTTTATGTGGGAACAACAGTTACTGTGAAAACAGGTCATGTTTCCCTTTCAGGTAAACTTCTTTTCAGTGATAAAATAGTAAAAGCTAGAACACAATTTGATTTTGTTCTTTTTTTTCCCTTGAAGAAAAGCAAACCTCAGACAGAGCAAAACGCTAAAGAACTGTGGCAGGATGAGGCAACTTAAAACTTATAAGGATTTAGATTGGCTTAATTCAAATTACTTTACTTTTTCAGCATTCCTATACTGCGTGTGCCTGACATGGAAGTGTTTTGAAGACTAAAGTAGAAAATACTCAAGATAAGCATAACTTTCAAACAAAAGGAACAGAGTTAAGGGATTTCAGTTCAACTAGAACTTGAAGAATGTGAAGAAAATAGAAATGTTTTAGGCTGCTACTACTAGGCACTGAGGTGCTATCTACAAAATACATCAGAAATCTTTTTTGCACAAAAGGTAACCCAAAGCTCGTCCTTTAATACATTAAACTAACACAGAAGTTTTTGCCCAGATGCATCCACTGGTATTTGTTGGAACTGAACCCCATCTTGAGTTGTAACCACAAGTCTTTTGGAAAACTGGAATTGAGTTTTAACTGAAATGGAATTTTTATTGAAATATGAACTTTGAAATTTAATTTGTAATGTTCAGTGCTTAGCAAAGCTGGCCCTCACTTCTAAAGTGTCAACTTCTCTATGTTTGGTCTGGGATGTGTATGTTTTTTTGGTTTGAGGGCAATTTTTTTAATAGTTGGTATCCTTGTGGTATAGTCCTCCAAGAGGGTTGCCTGTCTCTTGGAAACATTCTACCTGTTTAAGTTGAATCAAGCTTCTTCACTTCACAGTACTTGATTTTTAAAGAGTGAAACTACACTAAAAAATGGATTTTCTAAGTATCATTACACCTGCATGGATGTTTAATCTAAATATGTTGTAGTTGCTGTTAGGAAGGTCTTCAGGTACAGTATATTAAATTCATATTTTGAGCTGGTCAATACCACGTGAGAATTTGCTTGGCCCCCTTTGGGTTCCCACACCTAAATCATTTGTGATATGCAAACACACACATACACATTTAGTGTGCACGTGCTGGCATCACATGTATACATATCATTCATCACATAAATGTGAAAGCAAACAAGTCTTAGACTGTAACTGTTTCCCTGCTCCTGCAAGCTCTCTCATTACCTTTAACAAATCAAAATTACAGTCACCATATAACTGGCAGCTGCAAATACAGCCCTACTGCTATGATCTCCCCCTCCTGGCTGGAAATTTTAGTTCACAGAGGCTTCTCAGTGACTTCTTTTCCAGTTACCTTGTTTATTTATTCAATTTGCAACTCCCTTATAAATAACATAGCAAACACTTGTAAGCTAAAACTACCTCACACTATGGCATGAGTACAAAAAGCTCTGCCTTCCCAGAGCCGGAAAGGAAGCACTTCAGATCTCAGTTCTAATGAACCTTTATGTTGTTGACACAGACACCTAAGCCTATATACTCCAAACTGTGTATAAAGCAAACTTCTAGCCAGTTTACACAAAGTTGTTACTGCTGTCAGGAAGAACCTGCAGTATAACAAGCAGCACTTTGTTGAGCTCTCTCCTGCTTTTAGGGTCAGTCAGTCCTAAAAACACCAAAACAAAGAAAGAAAAAACCAAACCAAACAGACCAACCAACCTCCCAGAGGCAGTAACACACCACTGACTGCTGTGGTTTTCAGCCAGAATAAAGGAATTAAAGGTATTCTAGCTCTGCTGCCCTTAATGTGGTATAAGGCATGTAGAAGCCTGAAAACAGATTTTGTACTTAAACACAAAGTTAAACCTGAAAGAGATTAATCTTTGACTTCCACTAGTCTGCAAACTAATATGACCTTGCCAGCAATGCCGTATTCTGCTCTTAATGGATATACTTTTTAAAGTTCTACTACCACAAAGAGCACGTTAAGATTCTTAGATTACTTATGCAAACTATGACATAAACTAAACACACTTCATATTTAAGGTAACTTGATGCCTGTGTAAACCACAGCTCTGTGTGAAATATGTCATTCCTTTTCCATGTCCCTAGCACTACTTTTGGAGTGGTCCCCAGTGGTCCTTTTGGAGAAGAGCCTCTGACAACTCTGAGCTTGTAAACTTTATCACATTTTGTAAAAATGCATTTCATTCCAGAGTTTTTAAAACTGACACTGTATCATTTGCTACATTTGCCCATGTCACCCTTCTGCAAGGTTAAGAAACCCTAGAGGAGGGAAAATATGGCACAGATCCTGTTGCTACCATGCCTAGCCATACTCAGACTTCCAGATGTTCTTGTGAAAATTTAAGGTATGTTAGAAAAGAAGTGATAAGTTTCTTAACCTGTCAAGAGCAGAGAACTCCTATGATGTCTTCACTGTCAGACATGGATGATTGTGTCTGATGTACTGCCCTTCATAGCTTTTCAACGGGTTGCGAAGTTAAGACACAGAACATTTTCTGAGGTATGTGATAGCCTTTCATACCCTTCAGAAGGGTCGACAGTCAGGATTAAGCTTCAGCTGTGCAGTTCTCCTTCTGACTCCCAGGAAGATGTAGTTCCCCTTCTCCCTGACTGGGGAAGCTATCCACTGAAGTACAGCAAAGCTGTATACAAACTAGGAAATTAACAAACAAAAACTATACTTAGTGACAATCACGACTGCATCAGGATATACACATCCACCCCAAACCTTGAAAGCACAGAAATAAAGAGGGAAAAGACTGCTGTATTCCATCACATTTTTCTGTTGCCTAGGCACTGTTGATAACACACTCTGAAAGGCTTTCACTTCCACCTTTGGTGGGGAAAAAAACCCCAGACCTCCTGTGCTTTAGTAAGAGCCACCAAAGAAAGTCCAGCACGCACTTTCACACATTTCATGCATGTTAATTTATATTGCCTTAATGCTAGAAAGAGTTTACTTGATTGTGTTGGAGTGCAAATCTGATAGTGATAGGCTGCTGCCTTATCTTTTAGAAATGGCAGTGAAAGCCTTTGGAGTGTGCTACCAAACAGCATCGCAGGCAGTATGAAAGTGGAGATGGATATAGAAGTCCTTCCCTCTGACTTCATATTTCTATACTTTACAGTGGGTGGATGGAGGGAGTGTAACCCAATGCAATCTTAAACAACACTAAATATAGTTCTGTCTGTTAATATTGGTTAGGTAAAATACCTATCAGATCCACCAGAATATTTTTATATCTTCTTGGTGTGCAGAAGGGATTGCCAGATTTATGGCTTGAGCACTACCCAACGTTTCCACAGTATTTTAACATCCCAACTGTTCTGGAGTAAAAATCCACTACTTAGATCAGCTGGTAACTCACAAAAATGTGGGTTACTATGCCAGGCAGACATGAAAAAAATTATCATGTGCTGAAATCATTCTTGTCTGATTTCTGGCTAAAGACTGTGCATGTGCAAAATCTGGTAAACATCCCAGAGAGTGGAACAGATCTGCTCCAGTTTATGACCTCTAGTAGCAACTACTGAGCAATTTAGAAGGACTGGGAAGAAGGGAAAATAAATAATTTAATTTAGAGCTGCATCTAGTATCTTAGAATCCATTCTGTAAGGAAGATCAGTTCTCAAGAAGTAATGTTTTAAATCATCACAAAATGAAATAGTGGAAAGAAAAAAAAAACTACCTCCAGTCACAGATGAAATAGGTTCACCCATGAACTTAGTTAAATCAACTATTCATCCCAGATGGGAATTATCCTTTATCATCACAGCTCTTAAAAACAGACTACACTTTTATTCTCCATTATAGCATATGACCATCTTCAAGAAGCATTTTACCAACCAGCATTTTTCAACTTCAAAAATTCTTTTTTTCAAGTGCTTTTCAGCTCAAATGTTTACAATGATTTTGCCATTAAATAGGAGTTGTCTGAAGTAATACCTCAAGGGTGTTTTCTGAGAAATGCAGACTTATCAGCTCTGGAGCTGAAAGAAGGTTTCATCACACCTTGTATCTCACACAACATTCTCTAAGATGAGACTAGAAACTAAAGAATCAAGGGTCTTTCTGAACTTGTTACACAACTGTGATGAGACTTTCCTTTCAATAAAAGGTAAGCATTGCAATCACACCTGCAATTGCCAATTTTACTTTCAAGAAACTGTGGCTTTGAGCTCTCCAATCAAGCATGTTGTAAGCATTCTCCACTGTGCTTTACTTCACAACTTTCTTTTAACAGGCCATCTTCTGCAGTTCCAAAAATCAAGGCCTCATGATGGACACGATTTACAGTATGTCATCATTACCAGGATACTTATATCCCGCTCACAGTCAGAAATGCTGTTTTTTTCATTTAATTTTTGTAACTGACAGTATAGATTAAATTGGGTATGCACTTAGGGCAGTCAGTGTTTCACTACAAAGCATGTGTGTGCTTGGAGTTTGAAGGCAGATCAATTACTCTGAATGGGGCCCGAGGGACTCTTAAATGAAATACATCTTTCACTTTTGAGAAGATGTTTCTTACATTCTTTTTCCCTGGACTTGCATAATGCATCAACACACTTCCAACCTTGTCTGTGACATATCCTAAGGCAGCTGCTTTTAAGCTGGATTCTTTTAAATCCACATGTATTCTGGTGATTTGTTTAACACTGTTTTCTTTTTGATACAAGACTCCTGAGAAAGAGAGCTTCTATCCACATAATCACAAGTATTTTTCTATGCATAGTTAAAGGACTTTTTATGTTCTTTTAAAGAGTCACTGCTAGAAATGAAGATGCAGTATTAATGGCTCATAGCATTAATTTCCCTCTCCCTACCTTCTGACCTCACCTTTTCAAGTCACCATGCAATTCTAATCTGTTCTCAATGGCACAGCAGCTGATCCATGATAAAATACCCCAAAACATTTAAAAAGTGCTAAACACACACATGCATAGACTAACAATTTTGTTCAGGTAGATTAGGCAAATTCTGTTTTACCAAAGGAGATTATTTTATCCTTACTTGTTTTCAAATAAAGACGTGATAACAGTTTAGAAGACCAAGGATTACCAGGGATGCAGTTAAGACTCCAGCTAAAGCCTCACCTGTGCCTGAGCAATGGATACCAGGTGTACGAGTACTGTGCAAACAAGGACAGGCACCTACTCCTTCATTTGAAAACACAACAGTGTGGTACACTGAATACTTAAGAAGAAGTTTCAGAAGTGAATACACTACTGCAATAGCTTCTGGTGCACTAGAATTCAAGTTACCTCTAGGACTCTTCACAACTGTATCTTCAGTAGATCAAGAATATGAAATTAGAGATCCCAAAGTTTTGAAAAAATGTTCTAACAACAAACTACTTTCCATTGCTACTTCTGATACATCTTTATGGAATGACTTGTATCGATATCTGGCTTTCTAAAGCTCTTCTTATGTTTGGAACATCTCTATACAATTACACATCCTGAAGCAACCCTCCAAGAGACTTGAGAAAAAACACAAACTTAAGACAATGTATTTGGCTGGACTGTTCCTCAGAAAATACTCTTAGGCTTGCCAGAAAAAGCAGAAATGCCCTTCTAGAGAGAAAATACTGGGTTTCAAAGGTGGTAGTTGAAGGGATAAAGAGCCAAAAGATTCTTTACTGCAAGAAACACGAAGGCAAAAACATTTTTACCTTGGTACAAGCAGCAGTAACTACCTACTCTGCACTGCTACTTGCACAGCAATTACAATTGCTGATGTGGGAAAAAGAACAGTGGTACAGTTGCTGATTTTACACAGCACATTTTGTTAGAAATTCAGCTAATCCATGGATTAACACACAAACCACAATAAAGGCAGAATCAAAATTCTTGGAGCTCTACCAAGGTTAGAGTGAGTAACCATATCGTTCTCTATATCTGACAAAAAACATGACCTCTGGGGGTAAAAACAAAATCCTGACCAAGAAAGCCAGAGCAAATACCATTGTAGGGGGTTCCTTTTCTCACAGTCCCACTTCCATCTTAGTCACAGCTTTACATCAAACAAGAAGGACCTACAGAGCTTTCCACCTTTGTAAGTTTTTGGGTTTTGCCTACTCATTTCCTAACATAAGGATCTCGGAATGTTCAATGAGCATTCGCTCTCATTTTCAGGAATTTCAGGCAGTTTAGCAAAGACTGAAATATGTTTCACAAAAGTATTAACTTTATTTCCTATGCTTTCTGAGATGAAGCCCTCATTGAAGGTATTAAGGCTTTATGCTGCCCCTTCAGCAGCTGAATGTTCTTTGTAAGGGAGAATGTAAACCCAAAAGACTCAAAGTGTCACCTGCAAAGGGTATAATACACTTACTCCTCAGGAAAAATATGCAGCCTTTTCATAATCTTGTGCAACTTTTCTGCAAAAAGACAAGTAATTGCATCCCACAGGTGAAGAGGGTTAACCACTTCATGCTAATTCTGATCATATAGAATGACAAATCCAGAGTCATCATTATAAGAGCTGCTATCAGGCTGCCTTCCAAGGAAAACAGAGGCAACAAGTACACCTTGGCTACTTTTGCCATTATATTAAAGGGTGTGGTTCACTTTCTGTGTAAACATTGTTTCTTCCAGGTTACTAATGAGTAAAACAAACATTTCAAGAGTCTAATATTTCTGACATTTATGGCTGTTCCTCAAAGAATAAATGTCTCCAGCCAGACTTTCACACACCCTCTGAAATCTCTGAAAATACTCTCTGTATCCAGTGAGGGAGAAAAGAATTGAAAAATGTAATCTCAGGACTAATTTGATTTACATGAGACTGTTATTTGACTGCCTTGACAGAAACACTTGTATTTATCAGATCAAGGCTCGTTTCAGGGCCAGGTTGGATGGGGCCATGGGCAACCTGATCTAGTGAATGGCATCCCTGCCCATGGCAGGGGGGCTGGAACTAGATGATCTTTAAGGTCCCTTCCAAACCAAGCCTTCATGATTCTATGATTCACTACAATCTATTTTTCCAACACTTCTGCAAAAGAGAAGGAATGACGCAATGTTGTATGTACTGGGTTTGCATGGCAAGGTTTTGGCAGCAGTGGGGGGAGCTACAGGACTAGCTTCTATGAGAAGCTGCCAGAAGTTTCCCCCACGTCTGACAGAGCCAATGCCAGCTGGCTCCAAGATGGACCTGAAACCGGCCAAGGCTGAGCCCATCAGTGATGGTGATAGCAGCTCTGTGATAACTTATTTAAGAAGGGGACTAAATTACTGGGCAAAAGTAATTACAGCCAGAGAAGAGGAGTGAGAATATGTGAGAGAACCAGCCCTGCAGACAGTAAGGTCAGTGCAGAAGGAAGGGCAGGAGGTGCTCCAGTCACCAGAGCCAAGATTCCCCTGCAGCCCCGTGGTGCAGACCATGGTGAGGCTGCAGGATTCCCCTCCTGCAGCCCATGGATGTCCATGGGGGAGCAGAGATCCATCTGCAGCCCACAGAGGACCCCAGAGCAGGTGGATATCTGGTGGAGTCTGTGACTCCATGGGAAGCCCACACTGGAGCAGGGTCCTGGTAGGACTTGTGGCCCCATTGAGAGAGAAGCCCACACTGGAGCAGGTTTGCTGGTGGCACTGGTGACCCCAAGAAGGGACCCATGCCGGAGCAGCCTGTTCCTGAAGACTGCACCCCGTGCAGTTCATGAAGAAATGCAGTCCATGGGAAGGACTCATGTTGGAGAAGCTCCTGGAGGACTGTCTCTCATGGGAGGGAACCCATGGTGGAGCAGGTGAAGGACTTCCTTCCCTGAGGAGGAAGCAGCAGCAGAAAGAACCTGTGATGAAATGACTGTATTCTGCACCACCAAGGGGAGGAGGAAGAGAATGAGCGATAAAGTTAAGTCCAGACAGGAGGGAGGGGTGAGGAAAAGGTGCTTTTAAGATTAGTTTTACTTCTCATTATCCTACTCTGATTTTGAGTGGTAATAAGTTCTATTTATTTCTCAAGTTGAGTCTGGTTTTGCCTGTGTCAGTAACTGGAGAGTGATCTCTCCCTGTCCTTAACCTCAACTCATGAAAATTCCTTTGTATTTTCTCTCCCCTGCCCAGTTGAGAAGAGCAATAGAGCAGCTTTGGGGGACACCTGACATCCCACCAACTCAAACTACATCACTGAAAGACAAGCAAAAAACTCCCTAGTACAGCTGTTCTTAAACAGAACTCCATATTCAGGGAAAACAAAATACATCGAGCTGTTTCTTCTACATCTAGCCAAAGACTTTTCTCTGGGGAAAAGATGTTCCGTCTCTCATTTATACTACCAGGAGACAAGTCCTGGGAATTCTTCCTGATGGCTGACATTCAGTCCAGACTCAGAACAACGATTTGATCTTTTGGAGCCTCATTGTAATGACTGGGAGTGGGACTCATTTGCTTCTGTGTGCTACCACTTAAGATGAAGGGATTACAACATTTAGGGTAATCAGAAAGGAAAAATCCCAGGGCAACATGTTAGACAGCCTCCATTATTATTCAGTTTAATAAACAGCAGATACAGATTTGGCTAAGCACACATGCCTAGGATGGGGCATTACAAGGCCCATTGTATTGATTTGGCACGGCCTGGTTTTGGGTAGCACGGGGGCCGCAAAGATGGCTCCTGTGAGAAGCTGCTGGAAGCTTCCCACCATGTCCGGCAGAGCCAATGGCTGATGGCTCTGAAGATGGACATGCTGCTGGCCAAAGCTGGGCCAATGAGAGAGGTTGGTAACACCTCTGTGATGACATATTTAAGAAGAAAATCAAAACAAAGTCAGGGGTTTTTGCTGCTAGTCAGAGAAGAGGAGGAGGTGAGAATATGTGAGGGAAAACAACATGGCAACACGAAGGTTAGGGGGAGNCAGCAGTTTTGGGAGGACTGTGTGCCTGTGGGAGGGACCCCATAGCCTCACAGGGAAGGACTCTTCCCCGGAGCAGCGGAAGAAAATCCTGGTGATGAACTGACCAAAACGCCCCTGCCCTGCCTCCCTGTGTTGTCGGTGGGAAGGAGGGAGGGCCGGGGGGTGGGGGGGGAAGGTGTTTTAAGGGCTTATTTTACTTCTCATTACCTACCCTCCTCTGATTCTGTTAGTAATAAATTTCACTTAGCAACCAAGGTTGAGCCTGTTTTGCCCTTGAAATATTTCTCCCGCTCTCCTTATCTCACTCGTGAAGCCTCAGTTAACCCTTTTTCCTCTTTTCCCTCCTTTTGCCCAGCTGTGGTAGGGGAGGGTGAGCAGGCGACTCTCGTGGGTGCCTGGCACTGGGCCAGTGTCAAGCCAAGACACCCATTTATGGAAATTATGAAAGGAATTATAAGAAAATAGAAACAGAAATAAAGTACTTTCAAATGTAGGTGTCTGTGTCTGATGGCAAAATCAAGAAATATGTGAAGTTATTTGATTCGCAAAGTTTGTAGCCTATTCCTTTCATACTTGAGAATTTCTGTATTTTAGTGATTATCAAAAGCACAAAGCAAATTATTTAAGAGAAAATTTTCTTGAGCTTAGCCTCATTTTGTCATTTTCTACCATGACTGTCATACCCCCATTATAATGTGTAGATGACTAGAAAATTAAATTATTTGAATTTGGAGATGGCTGGGCCATTAAAATCTTCTAATTATACACAATAATATATTTCTTGTATGTAATTATGTATCTGTGACAGATCATACACACAAACATGCATTTTGTACACAAAAAACTACCTGTGTTCCTTCTAGTCTGCAAGACAAAGATTACTGATCATGGCTGAAAAGGTTACCTGGATCTGGGCTTTGTTTCCAGCTGTTATATTAGATATTGTCCAGCATGCTTCCTTTTTGATAGATTCTTTTGGGCTGCTTAGCAAGTGCAGCAAACTCTGCAGGGCTGAACAATTCAGAATTACCTGAATACAACAGGAAAAACAAAACAAAACACACCTTAGAAGAACTTTAGGATAAAGAATCACAGGAACAAGAAGTACAATGTCTTGAAAATCTAAAAAGCATACCCCATTAGATGATCCCAGAGATTATTTTTAAAAACCACTAAATATACACAAAACAAAAAAACCTGCAAGAACTAAGAAATAAATGTTTGCAGGAAAGCCAAAGAGCAAAACTACCAAGCCATTCAGGTAAGAGATCACAGCTTCATAATGATTTCATAATGAATGTGACCTGAAAACAAGAAGATACCAATACAAGAAGATACACATTATGACCAAACAAAAATAAGATGATGGTATTTTCCTGTATTTTTGTACGCTTGTAAGCTCCAACTAGTTCTGTTTTCCACATTATGAATGGACAATTTTCATTTAAAAATTACAAAACTTGTAAAAACCCTCCAATTTTACAGTGCAGAAAAATTGCAGCAAAATTTTTGTTTTCTAAATGACCAAAGTACAACAGAAAATGCCCCAGAACTTAGATATTACAAGACAGCACATTTGATTATGTCACGTGTGAGTAAAGAGCTTTTTGACCCTCTAGAAGGGCATAACAAGATACAAAGACTGAAAAATGAACTTTTTTTTTAAATTAAATTCCAACTTCTAACAACTAAGCCAAAAATTGGGAGAGTATACCAAGAAGCACGGTAGTTTTGCCTTGTGTGGCAAAAGCAGACACCTTAGAAAGAACAGCGTGGTACAGAATTTTATGAGAAATACGCCAGTCAAGCTGAATCATGGTCATGACTTCTGGTCATGGAATCTGAGGACTTAATTCCCTTGCTTGCACCTCCCCTGCTCCCTATTCTTAAAACCTTTGTACTCCCCACTAAGATTAAAAAAGCAAAGATTATGGTTCAGGATTTTATCAGGTGTCTGCTGGGACAAATCTTTTTTTCTTCATGCATACTATCTATGGTTTTAGCTACCTCCAAGCACTGGCAATTGTTAATACCTGAAAATGAGACAAAAAGTACAAGCCACTTTGTGCCCCAAGGTTTTACACAGGGACTGAACAGAAAAACTGAAAACCACCACATTTTGAAGCAATTAGTGTCATCAACCTTCACTTTCAAACTTCAAAAGGAACAAGAGGAGGTGCTTGTGAACAGGTTGCCACAATTAACAGAAAGATCAACTGCAGAACAACACAAGAGAAAGTTAATCCATACCTGGGTCTGGATATCATCTCCTGTAACTATGTTCCCCACAGCTCGTAAGGCAGGAGATACAACTTTGTAGTCATTGTGCCTAAAATTGACAAAGAAAAACGTAAGTATTAACCTTCCCAAAGCATCTCCATCTTCACATTCTCAAGGAAGGACCATCTATCAGCCAGGGGAAAACTTCCCTGATAAATCTGACTTTCGCTATCTAAAGAAATACTCTGATTTTAAACTAATGGTTAAGCCTTTCTAGGTTAAGCCTTTCTAAATATTTAGACCTTTAGCTGTCATTCAGCAGAAAAAAAAAAAATAAAAGAATAAAAGTACTTCAGAGTACTTCCAAACATCCTTGGGAGGAGAACGTAATTAGCTTTAACTATAAAATACACTTAATGTAGCACACACAAAGGCCAAGAATGAGACAGCAGAAGAACAGGGAGAGAAGTTGTGTGTTTAACTCATAGAGCTGTCTGATCATCTTCTGTCATCATATGCATCCCTCCAGCAATACTGTTAAATCAGGACTGAAATAGGGAAGGTAAAGTAAGGAATTTTTTTCTCAAATGAAAACACTTCTTTAAAAAAGCTACTTAGAGGCAATATGTTCTATTCATTAATCCAGCATCACATTTGCTCTAATGTTAGAAGCCTTTATAGTCTTTTTATTTACATCACTGAAAACCATTATTCTTTGTTCTTAGGCCATTGAATGGTCCATGTCCTGACCTTGGATCTGAAGCAATGGCTCTGAACACGGTCAGTCTCTGTGACCCCAACTCTCACAGCTACACTTTACTGACCAAAGTGTGCATATAGTCTTCTACAGTAAGGGTTGAGGAAATTATTTATATTTCAAGTCCCTGGTACTGTCAATTCTAGTAAATTGAACTATTTCTTACATTTTTATCTTTGATATCCTTAGGTAATTTCCTTGTTAGGTAACTATAATATGGACTTCAATGACACAAGGAAAATTCCAATGTATACTATGGACTTTACAAAAATGTAGCAGGAAAAAATCTCTTAAAAAACAGCAAAACTAGTACAAGAAAAATTTCATTGCTTTTGTTACTCCTGACAAATAGAGAACACTGAACAGACAGGTAAAATTAAAACTCAAATCTTGCTCTTCAGAAATTACAACATTTCAAGACATTTAATTAAACTCCTTATTTTTATAATCTTGATTTGAGGGAAGAGAGTGATGCTTCCTTGCAACAGATTTCTTACATCAGCAGTTCCACAAGTCTTCTGCAGACTCCTGCATCAATCACAGCCTGGATTTTATCATTGGGGCCATCAGACAAATAGGACAAAGCCCAGCAGGCATCAGCTAATACATCTGTATCATTGACAAAGAGCAGCCAGGAAAGCACACTAAGACAAGGTGAGACCTGTAAGACATTAAGAGGAGATACACACAATTAAAAGGGGCAGAAGAACTATTATTATGTCAGCTAATTTTGTATGTCATTATAGGACTAGGCAGTGGCATCTTAAGATTCAATACTCAGAAAATTTCAGACCTAGGTAGCACTTCTGTGCAGGGCTGTAGCTATACAACCACAGAGGAGCATTTCTGCAGAAAAGCACCACAGCAACTCTTCAACCTCTACAGAACAACATCTGCCACTGAAACTCAGACTTGTCCACTAAGATGTGCCACGTGCTGCTCTACAGCAGCCAAGATGTATAGAGTTTTGTTCTGCTATGGGACAGTCATCTCCAGTACATGAACAGTAACAAAAAGTTACAAGGCAGCTGTGTTAAAACAGTGGTTGTGAATTGTCTGACCAAAGGACCAAAAAAAAAAAAAACTTCAAAGAACTTCATCTGTAAGAAGCCCTTTAAGTAGTTCAGAATTTCTCTGAAACATTCCTTCTGTTTAGTTTAAGTTTCCTCCTTAAACTAGTATTTTGGCTATCACCTCTTCACAACACACTTTCATTCAAGCATCTCTTACCTTGGCAAAATCAGGAGGTGGATTTTTCCCTCTACAGAGGTTGGACAGAGCCCACACAGCATTTCGGGTCATAGTGAGACGATTCTGTTTTGAAAGCAATCTAAAACAAACCAACAAAAAATTCTAACCTTTGCTTTTAAAAAATCAAAGCCAAGCAACCCCATCAACTGTGTGAACCATTAAAACAAACTCCTTAACGTACACCAGGGCAAAATATGATAAGATTTTTTTTTCTATAAAAATACATTCCTGAGGAAAATCATCCTTGATGGCTACAACACACATGCTAGATACAGGAATCTAGCACCTCAAAAAGAACAGGTAACATTACACTAAGTTTCACTTAAATGCTTAGATACTGACATAGAAGATTAACAGTCAAAAGGTGCAGGAATTGTGACAAAATTACTCTAAGGAGGAGCACATGCAGGTAGTTTTGGACAGCACTCTCTTAGCCAAACTGCATTCTTATGTCAGTCTCAGACTATGAGTCCCACTTCGGCCTAGGAAAATGCAGAAAGGCAAGACCTAATTTTCCCACAAGTGTAACGATTCAGTTTCTTTTTCTCATAGCCATCTCCCACTGTACCAATGTCTTTATGACAGCACTGGAGAATTCCCCTGCTGCAGAGTCTGCAAAGGACAGAGACCGAGTAAGCGTAATTTGGACGTGACAACACAAGATGGTGTCACTGTTTCAGCAATAATATGGTCCTTAAGCAGAGGACCATCAAGATAATTAGCAGGCTAGAGAAATGACACGCAATGGGACATCAGTGACCTGGATTTGTTCAGCCTTAGAAGGAGATGGTGCAAGAGGAGATACAACTGCTGCCTGCCAACACTTTAACAGGTGGATACAGGAAACAGGAAGCCAGATCCTTCTCAAAGGTGCACGGTGACAGGACAAGAGGCACCGTCACGAGGTAAAACAGAAAATTCTGATTAGGTATCAGAACACTGTGTTTCACCACGCCATGGTCAAATACTGCAACAGGTTACACCAGGTAGTTACGGAATCTACTTTTGATGTTCCAAATTTGACTGGTTAAGTAGTTGAGCAATCTAATCTGATCTCACCTGCTATGAAGAAAGGCTTTGACTAGATGACCTCCAAAGGTGCCTTTCAACTTATATTATTCTGTGACTCTAAAATAAGCCCAGACATCTACCAACACTGTAGAATAAAATAGTTCCAGCTTAGCTGCTTCTAAAACATGTTTTCATTTTAGCTTCATTACAAAAGTAGTTCAGGACTCCCCATTAAAAACTCTGATTAGTCCACAATAAAAAAACCCCAACATTATTATTCTTCAAGGCAAAACCTAAATTTCAGTCTTATCAGACACTCCAGCAAAATTCTGGAAAACACATTAAAACATACTTACTGCAATAAAGGGGGCAAGATATTACAGTCCAAAACATAGTCTCTGCACATAGTGCTGTCTCCAGCAATGTTGCCAAGAGCCCATACTGCCTGTAATGAAAAATAGAATAATAATTGCTTTTATCCTCAAAATTCCACCAGTTTAACATACGTATTAGAGTTGGGAGATAATCTGTTCTCACTGTTAGGTCCTGGACAACATACAGAAGGGGAATGCATTCTGGTTGCATATTACATGTATACACTCAACCTCATTATATGATTCAGGAATATTTATGGAGATCTAAGAAGAACACCATAACAGCAAACATGTATGTCTCCAAAGATTGTGCAGGCACACATACCCTTGCTCTGTCCACAATATAAGAGATGAGCTCACCTGCTCAGGCTTAGGAACATTCTAGTTCTACCCTCCTCGTTCACAGCTAATTTAAACCCAGATGTTTGTAGCACAGGTCAAGCAAGTCTGTATCTACCCAAAAATGTTTGTGTGGAACAGCCCATATTAGTATTTACTACAAAGCCATAAAAGCATGCATTGTTTACACAGTCATAGATAAAAATGAGAATCTATGTGCAAGATAAACCAATATTCAGAATCGAAGAGTTCAGATGGGCATTGACATACATTCTTTAAAATAAAACTATATGAGACAGAACCAGTGGTGCTGATGTGCATGGCAAAACATAAGGGTCTGGACATCAGTACTAACCCTAACACTTCATTTTGAGAAGATCAAAAATACCAGCATTAAAGCAGCATAAAATCCATCTTCTATAATATGATGAGAATAGAAGATTTAATTTGTTTTGATTTATACATTTGGGCCAAGTGGCGTTTTTTGTATCACTGTCCACTAGTATGAGAGCTATAACTTTAAAAATTACAAGTACTCTATGTCAAGTATAAAAGCGATTTTACAAATTCCATGCAAATTACAGTATTTTGTCACACAAGAAAGCTTATGAAGTTCACATTTGCTATTTGTTTCAAGTTAGCAGAAGACTAAGTGTCATATCAAATAGATACATGTATCTGCTTATTTTGTTGGTTTATTTACCTTTCGGCTTTACAGATACACGTATCTACACAACCTCTGGAAATACTTCCAATTCTGCATACAGAGGACAAAAGCAATCCTATTTGTCATGGACAGCAGCTGAATGTCCTCCCCAAATTTCTCTACAGTTGAAGGCCATGTATTTAGCTTCAGTAAAATGTGTTATAGTGCATAATGATTTCTCCAATTGAACACAGCAAGTTCCTCACACAAAATAAACATGTTTTTCCCTCTCCCTATACTTATTTGAAATAAACTGCTCCTCTAAAAAAACTGACAGAATTGCCAAATTTTTCACCTAAAGGAAATCTTTGGATAACGTGAAATAAATGTATTTATTTCTTTTCAATATGGCATCAATTAATTTATTGCATTAGGTTTCTCCTGTAACATGTTTTTAAACGGTGGCAAAAAGATACTACTTTAAAAAACAGACTTCAATCACTCTAGAGACGTAAATCCACTAGCAAACCCTGCAAAACGGATACAGCTAAAACCAGAAGTATATACAGAATGTAGATACAGATAGCAGCTTGCTAGATAGAAAATAAAGAGACTCCTCCTCTGTACCAGTACCACTGACAACAGCATAGGATCGGAGCCATTAAACTGCAAGTTGTGAAGAGAGTAGGCGACTGTTCTGGGGAAGGATTAGTTTGTTTTGCTTTCTACTGTTTTCCAGGCTTCTGCTGTCAGCCACAGTCAGAGGCAGGGCACGAGACTATTCTGAGCTTTGCTATGAAACAGCTCAGCCATTATTACTATGAAATGTTCCCCCAAAACTGATCTTCATCATTATTTTTCATTCTAATTCTTATTCTTTTTACAACTGTTGTGACAACAGTTTATCTGAGAAGTATAGCTTTGGGTCTGGCAGCCTCTTGGACTCAAGGCACAGAAGACAGCTACCAGAAAAATTTAGCTTAAGAGACAGAACATATGCCACCTCCTGCAAAATGTAACTTGTGTTACAACTTAAGGGAGCCACACCTGTTGCTCACCCCAATGTTTGCATTTGTGCAGCAAGGAGAAGCCTGAGGAATGAACCAAAGATTTCAGACAGTTCTAAATAAACTTCTGAATCTTCTGAAAACACTTAGTCGGGGGGAAAAACTTACAATTTGCAATAATTCCCTTTCACTGAAGATGTGAGTAATTTTGTATGAAGACACAGTCTCCTTGCCTGGACACCCTTACACAGGTAAAAAACTAGGAAGCCCTGTTTCATTCGTCTGCAGTCTTTGTTTCTGCCATTATAGCAATATCTATTTTTAGGGTTGACAAGAGTGATAATCACTTAATCCAAGAATCCATTCTGACCCTGAATGACTGACTGGTTTTGCAACAGTAAATCTCACATCAAAAAGTCTGACCAGAGATGTCAAATAGCACCTCTACTGCTTTCTCACTCTTCATTTTTTTATGCCAAGGAAAGTCTGGCTGAGTAGTCTGGTATCACAGCACCTGGTAAGAGAAGATGCTGCAAGAAGAAATCCTTGTAATGCTAATGACTGATAGAACACAAGATGCCAATAAATTGAAATATCTATAGAAAAATATGCAATGTTTCATTCAATAAGGAAGATGTTTTTCCTTAGGGAATTATTCAGCTCTTCAGATATGTAAGGAATGCAAGTCAAGCTCAAGTTTAAACTCTTCTCATCAGACACTCCCATAAATGCAAAGCTCTGTCATGGCTTCCACAGACAACACATGAACAATGACAAGTTTCTTCGGGGTTTGTTTGTCTGAATAATGTTCAATGATTTCCATTTCTTCTTTTGTGCACTCCTCAAGATGCAAATACTTGCCACAGTATTTTGGCTTTGGCTTCATTCTACACAACTCAGATGTTTTTATCTTCTTTCCTGGATAGTTGCAGAAGTAAAAGGATATTTAATTCCATTAAATTTCAGAGCTTATTGAACCAAAAAAATATTTGACTAAAAAAAATCCATTTCAGTACTTTCTACTATCTAAATCCCAGCTTAAAGACGACAGCAGTTTTAAGATTTGTAGCCTGTTTTTTTAACCCACATCTTAGAGAGAAAGCTGTGTGCAAACTGAAAATGCAAATGTTGCCTTGTTAATTGACAGCACCTATTTTTATACACTTGTATAATTTACCATGTATTGCTAACAGTGGAGTAGGGTTTGTTGCAAATCTTCAGTTTATTTTACTCATCGCTGAACTCCGGTGTTTTTTCCTGCAGTGCTGGACAACTTCAGTAGTCAGTAAAGTGCAAGTCTTGTAGAGCACTGTCTAACCATATTGTGCCTTCTGTGAATAATCCCTACGCTTTTTGACAACTCTCCACTTTCCCCTGGATTCAGAAGATTCTCAGCCGTTATTTCTTTGGATTTTTTAACTAAGTGCTTAAGCCAATCACCAACAGTGTGCAGAGTTTGCCTCTCAGTGGAGAAGAAATATTATGAAAAATCAACACATTATCAACATTTGGATGCTGACTTGGGAAAAGGATCTAATGCTGGGATGAAGATGGTAAAGATTAGCTTGCATACAAGTGTGATTGGGTAAGGGAACACAATGAAGGATACCAGAAGGACACATTCCTAGGAGATGACTGCTACTATGTCTTAACACAGAAAACATCACTCTTCCAGTGGCTGGGGTGGTCATAGTTCCTTCTTCTCACATCTCATCTACCAAACAGAAAGCAGCTCATACTCACACCTTGACTGTTTGTCCTGATTTTGATTACCAGGAGTTTGTTATTAGGACTGCTGATGTAAAAGCCAAACAGGGCCTGGACACAACTCACAGGTCAGCTCTGCCATCAAGTGATGGTTACCAAAAGGAACAGCAATACAACTAGAAATGGAAAAATACCAAGAGAGAAACATACTGGTTGCCTCAACTGAAAATGCAAACTTTCCCAAAGGAGAACAGGGCAGCTGGGAATGCTCATGCCACTGGCTGTCCAGTGGAGCACGATGACACATATCTGTCACTGTGAGACAATCTCGATCCTCTTTGACAGGCAGCACAATGCCTTGCATGGTTTTTGAAGGAAATTCAGTGTTCATCAAGGAAACCCAAGCTGACATTTGGGTTTTAAATACCACAGCAGGGGAAGTCAGGAAAGAACTGCAGCTAAGACACTGCTGAAGCCACATCAACCTTAAGCATGTCTAAAGGGCTTTGATGGAGTCTTTCAATATATATAAATTCAGGCAGGCAGACCAAAATTTCTAGATGTACTCTGGAAGAAAAAAACTGTGGTAAGTGGAAAAGGGCTAGGACATATGCCACTGACTAAACCTAAAAATCAGTACACCAAAAACAGAAATGGGGAGAAGCAGGTGTAGATGTAGCCAAGGTGTTTTTCATAAATAATGAAGATGTAGATTCTGTGATAAATCCAGTTTCTCTGATGGGAAAAAATGTATGCCAAATGGTTTGACCACTGACCACGAAGAAAGACTGACACACAAGGCAAGTAATTAAAGAGTTAAAGGATGGTAGGTTTATTAAATGAGGCCTGCATAGCTTAATGGGAAACATCTTGTAAAAGTACGTATGGTATCATTCCATTAACATACATGTTGTTTAATAAAAATAGCTATAAAGATTCCCTCACAGACTTTTATAAAGCAGCTGATTTAGAATCTTCACTAGACTCAGAAACTAGCACATGCAAAGGAAAAAAGTGCCTCATGTTAGATTAAAACTGGCTTATAAATATGAAAAATACATGTTGGGAAAATTGTGATCACAAGATAAGGTAAACTGGTATCTGTTCCTGAGCCGCTGCTAAGGGAAGTCAGAAATAAAAGACAAAGTAAACATGTACATTTTTATGACTGACTTACTGTAAAACAAAAACAGTGGATAATGACTAGCCAGTAAGTAAAATATTATACATACTTTTTGTTTATGCTATGCTACATATTCAAAATTATGTTATCACGTAACATTTCCTTCTATAGAATTACTATCCCAATTAGAACAAAGAATGACTTCCTAAACACAGCCTTCAATATTTCTTTTTCTCTTCATATTTTACTATATGATTACAGGGTTAGCTTCTGGCCCCTGTGCCCTGAACACGTCATTGTATTTTCTGTATTTTTCTGTATTTTTGTAATTTGTTGCAAATGCAGTTGTTTGCAAATAATAATCTTCACAGTATTACTAGACATAATTAGGGTGATCATTTTAGGAGAAAATCGCAGCCAAGTATCACCCAGTTTCAGAAATGCAGCTTGAGAAGTCCAGGAACAGACCTGCTCAAAACACAGGCCTAACTATTAAAATCACAGCCGAGTTGTCCTCAAGGACAAAATGAAAAACAAGTATTTCACCTTGAGCATTTAAAAACTACAGAACAAGTATCCACTTACTGAAAACTGATAGAAGGAAATCGTCCAGCATCAGAAACTAAGCAGTAGAAACATTTTTCTCACAAACCTACAATTGGCTTAATTGTAAGAATTTCTTCCCTATTCTCCTCCATGCACTATAATTTGTTCCAACTTTAACAAATGGGGTCACAGTGTGACAAATAAAAGCCTCCTTTACTACCCACTCATCTGTTACCAGGGCAACAATCTGTGCATATACTGAATGAGACAAGAGTCATCTGGAAAAATACTATGCAATTGTGTACTACTGCTATCCTGTAACACAGAAGTAAAAGAACTAACTTCTCAGTGCTTATATGCTTTTAATTTTTGTTTCAGATGATACTGTGGTAAAGGGCTTGGGGCTTTTTAAAGCTGTTTAAATTCTGGGAAAAAAGCAGAATTCTTCTTATATTGGCCTGCATTAAACCCCAAGTCACCTGTGAGCAGAGATGCACTCTCCAGAGCTGCAGCACAGAAACCCACTATGAAACAGTGTAGGTAACACTTTGCCATGGTACATTTTCCTTCTTCTGCACAGCTTACTACAGAGCAATTTGTAACTGGTATTTAGAGATTACCAGTAAGAGAGAGATCGTGAATTTAACAGCATGTGAACTGCATGGAAGAATATTTTCCAGTAATGACACCACGCCACTCTGCCTGCCTGCAATCTGAATTTTAAGATGTCACCAGTTTATTAGGAGGCAGGGAGGCGGGAAGGAGCCAGATAAACTACTTAACTGTGGCCCCTAAGCTCTTCCGCTAATTCACCCATTTTAAGATTGAAGGCTGCAACAACTTAATCTACACAGGTTTGCTCTTCCCACCTGCTCTCTGAACATCAGCAGGGATGATAACAACCTAATAAAAAAAGCAAGTTAGCTCTTGCACAGAAGATCAATCCTTAGGAGAAAAACAAGTAAGAGTAGCCTTTACTATATACAGAGCACCAATCATTGTGCAGGAACAGCACTCTTCAAGTGATGGCTGAATTTGGAAAGCAATGCTACCAAGTGCAACCCCCAAAATATGAAATCCAAAAGGCACCATATAGCTAAGTCTGGACAGATTTTCACATGGGCAGAACATAGCATTTATCTGCCGTTTTGCAAGTTCCCTATCACATTTCTAATCTCTACAACAACAGCAGACTCAATTCCTCAAAGCTACAATAATGGACAAAAAATACCTCTTATTTTCTTCAATATTTTTTCAAACACCTGAATCTCATTCCTCTTTAGAAGCCTTCTCAACAATAATTCAGTCTGAGACAGAACATTGAAAATGGAAAGATACAAAGTGGAGTAACTTGAAAGCTACAAGCAACTAAGAAAAAAAAATCTGTCTTGTGGAAAATGTTAGGCAACCTTAAGTACAGGTGGTACATTCTGAGCCAGCTACAAGAAAAAAAGGCAAGTTACACAAAGCAGTCCAATGTTTATGAGTTGGGACTCCTCCAGTCATGCATCTCAATACAGCCAAATGCAAGGTCAGACATCTAGGAACACAGAATAGAGGTCACACTTACAGGATGGAGAACTGAACCCTGGAAGTCAGTGACTCTGAAAAGAACAATGGATCATATTGGATATTCAGCTTAACCTGAGCTCACAGCCAGCTTCTGTGGCAAGGAGTCCGCAGAGACACTCGGTATTTACACACCAAAGTACCAAGCAGAAGTGAAAATGAGGTACTATCTCTGCAAACAACAATGCCAAAAGAGTGCTACTGGAATAGCCAGTGCTTGTAATTTCACGCCCACAAGAATATACTGAAACTAAGTAATGTTTAGAAAAAGGTCACCAAAAACCAAATCAACCAGCACAGAAATATTCTCAAAATGAGAATTCAGTGCTTAATTTCATTTACTTAAGTAAAGCTTAAGCTGTGGTCTGCGAGTAGCTATAGGAAAAAACACAGAACTTACAAGTGGAGTAGAGAATGTAACAAAAATAATACCTGGACCCAAAGCTAGTCAAATTTGTATAGCAAAGGTACATACTTTCAAGTTAGAATTAAGATTGGCTGAAACTAAATTTGTTAACATCATTAGTGTTTCATGACCCTAAGTCTTCAAAGCAAGATTTTATGTCTGAAGTACATCCTTGTTCAAATACAAGTTATAGACCTCAAATGTAAACTACTGAATGAAATGTTTGGTCTGTGCTTTATACTGATCCCTGTGGGCCTTGAAGAATATTCATCTATGCTGTAAGGAACTTGGAGAACAAACTATAATTTCCACTCATGCTTTATCTTCAGGAGAAACAGACGGGAACTTTCTGTATCTAAAGCAATTATTCAAACAAAGCTCCCTGAATTCCTCCATACACAGAAATATACTAACCCATTAGAGAACAAAATGGGTTACCCATCAGCTATGGTTAAATACATAATTTCCAGAAAGAGAAAAATACAATACTTGCTTAGATAACTTAACACATACTAAGCACAAAGCAACTGTTGTGCAAAATTGCCAAATACTGCATTTTCTCCAAAGACTTTCATACAGGATAGCCTTGTTCCTTTCCAGAGAAGGGAAAAAAACCCCATCAAAACACTAAACAAACAAAACAAACAAGAAGTCAAAAAAGCCTCCAACTCCACAAATTAACACACACACACAAAATTCAACGCTGTTCTCAATCTTTACCTGTTCCTGTACATCTTCAAACTCTGAACTAAGCAGCTCTATGAAGATGGGGACAGCTCCTGCTTGAATCACTATTCGAGTCTGAAGGGAATTTCCCGAGGCAATATTTGTCAGCACCCACGCGGCTTCAAACTGGAAAACAAAATACAAGTCAGTTTACTAGGAGCTTTCTGTGCCACACCAATCATGGAGACTAAATGTCTTTTAAAACCAGAGAGATCTGGCAGATTTGGCATAGGAAAAACGTGAGATATTACTAATAAATAGACAACTTGCAAATCATATATTTAAGAATTATAGAATTATAGAATCATATATTTAAGAATTATCATTTATCACTTGAAACAAAAATTTGCACAAGTTTCTTATGAGAATATCAAGTTTGCTGTGGCTTTTCAAATCTTTTTGGTTTTGCTATGCATTTATGTTACCTTTGCCTTTCTTACTGGCTAAAAACCTGTACACAAAACAATGTGCCCTCCCACATGACATGACACCTGCATTTGCTGAATCACCAGTGATATTCCTGAAGATGCACGAGAAGACATTGTTTGACAAAACTTCATGGATATGAAGCAAATAAAAGAGATTTTAAAGAGATTAAAAAAAAAAAAACCCCAACCAAACAAAAACAGTTTTCTAAAAAACAACTCAAAAGTACTTCTCTCCAACTCTGGTGATCAGTACTAATGCCAAATGTTATTAGTGTATAATGTTCTTATTCAAGACTTGAAGCAAAAGTGAGATCCTGAACTAAAACTTTGCATCTTTTAACTGTTTTTGTCAACTATTTTAATCTCAACTTGAAAAAGCATTAACTTTTAAAGATGAAATGCAAATTTTAACCCTACCTGAGACCTCAGAAAACACAGATTCTAGAAATCCACATTTGAGTAGGTTTCTGCATGCTTTCAGCTCAAAGATTATTATACTACACTAGCAAATTTAAATCTTATCAGGTACATTCAGAATCTATAGAATTTAAAGACTGCTAAAAGATGAATGAAAGTAAAAAGTAACAGTAAAAATGGAAAGTAGTAAGCTATAAATGACCAATTTTGACATTACCAAAAGATGCTGATCCAGCAGTATTCCAGTGAAAATACTGACATACCTTCAAAAACTATGTCTCTGTCTGAAGAGCAGCAAGGACTTAAATTTCGGGTTTAATCATTAAAAAATCTCCCACTAAGGAGTTGCACCAAATCCTGAAATGTGCCTGAAATAATAACTTAGAATTAAGCCTAGGCTTCCAAGGCTTTTCATTTTTAAGTGATATTAAAGATTTTGGTTTTGAAAATACAGTTAATCCTGCCCTTCTGATCAAATGAAGAAGAAACTATCTTCTTCTAGTAAGATGTGATCAGAATAAACAATTCCAAAATACATCACTGCAATACACAAGGAGTATGGGCTGCAAAATAAAGCAGAAACACAAAAAATCAAAACTGCTAGATTCATCATTAATGAACTAGAAGCAAAACTGTGTGTCCAGAGCGTAAGGCAAACATAAAATACTGCTTTCCTGTAATTTTACTTTCTCTGAAATGAGTACCCAGTGTTTTGAGATACATTATAACATAACTATTACTCATCTTTCAACCACAGAGGTTTCTTATCTGTACTTTAAAATTTGCCCTCTGGCTTCCTACTGGTGCCACCAGCTTGAACGATTCACAGCTTGGAGACTCACACTGTCTCCAGGGTAAGTCACAGAAAGGTTAGAGAGTGACAGTTTCTCTCCTCCTTCTTGTCTGTGGACACCTGATTCTCCAAGATGTATAATCTAAGGAACAGGCACAGGTTAACGGCAAAGATATCTGTATGGTATTGTTCTTTTTTAGGATTCCTCTCTCCACATGAGACAAACGTCCTTGTTCATGTATGGCTAAAGTGACCCTGGAGAACAGGAGAGCTTTTTTAAGTTTTCCATTCACCTTGAGGAACAACAGGACAGAGGAATTCCTAAAAAATTAGGCCTTCCTATCACTGATCTCAGAGGCCTAGCTTTTACAGGATATTCTACTGACAACACAGAAGAAAAACAGACCATAAATTCCCATAAAGTTCCAAGTTCACTAACATGGAAGTAGCCATATTCAATCCACCATACAAGCAGCTATAAATTATACTTCACTGTCTCAGATTCTGACTTGAAAATCCTTTCCTTCTACAGCTAGGCTACAGTTAGAAATGCCTAGAATGTGAAGCCCAAAGGAGTATTTTTGGAAACAATGACAGAGCAAATACAAATAATAAAATGTGAGGTCCAGAGAACTTCCCAACTGATCACAGCAAAAAGTTCTACCCACAGACCCCAAACTCCCAAGCAGGCAGAGAGATTTGGCAAGATGGAGGAAATTTCCCAGGTAGAATGGAATATCAAGAGCAACATACTCAAGCTTGTATTTTCACTACTTTGCTACAAACTCTTTAGGACAAGCTTGCGCGTTTCCACTCCGACTGATTTTTCCTATTTCCACATAAAAATCAATACTTATTACAACAGTAAGGCCACAAGAATTGCTTCCATTTATCTGCCTGTCTTAGGTTTCTATGCTAGACCCCTGTAAGTAATAAAAGGCATTCCTCTTTTTTTTACATCAGATAGCTTTAAGAATTTTCCACTGGAGTTGCAAACCAACCAACCAGCTTAAATCTGATACATGTTCTTAGTTACTGTCCATAGACTGCTCAGAGGAAGGTAAGAGACCTCTGGAATTCTATGGATAACAATTTGAAAAGTAATACCTGTAAATGATTTCTCTAATGTGTAAGAAAAGTGTAAATTTTTTGCATATTTCCAGTCAACAAAATTTGCATTTCACATGGCATTCACAAACCTGTTGCCTTATACATTTTGAAAGAACACTGATTCTTAGTGTTGCATTCAATGGTTACATGTTAACTTTTTTTTCCTTAACTATATGATTGGTTTTCTTTCTCTTTCTATTAGCCAAGAAAGACTGACCAGAAAAATGGACAGCTGGAAATAAGACAAAGGTCCAAAAAAATTAACCAGCATTGTAGCACACATGATTCAGTTTTTTCAAACCACAGTAAGGTTTCCAGCTTTCTATACTTATCGTTACAGATTGTATTTCTAATTCTAACCCTTTTTTTACTTTAATCAAAAATTTAAATCCTAATTCTGAAGATTTAGAACTGTTTTCAACTAGTACAAAGAAGACTAACATTACAGTTTAGTTTAATAGCTTTTCATCTGTTGAGTTCCAAATTTCAAGTTCTGTTTTTGCAAAGTTTGAAGACCCAATCCTATCAATCACTCAATGCATGTCAGACCTCTCTCTCTCTCTCCTGTCCTGTACCCAGAGGTATTGCCAGAAATTCTGAAGATAAAATAGCTTTTTTAACATAGTGAAGAAAGAGAGGAAGTATAGCTGAACAAATCCTTGATTTTTTTCCTATCTAATTTGCATCACTAAATGCCTTCCTAAACTAGGAAGACAGATACATTTATATTTTTATACCTGTAATGTACAGTTTTCTTTTCTCTTCAGGAACTCCACAAACCTGGCCACCACTCCTTGTGTGCTTATGACTTCATCTATTGGAGGATTTGGTTCTGTTTAAAATAAAAAGCTAAGTTAGATATATTCATTTCTTTGTAAGGAAATTCTCAAATTACTGCATCAAAACAAGAGCCAGTGACATACTGACTGCTCTTTTCTTGGAGTGTGTTCTTTTTCTACAGTACTTCAGTAAAAAGCAATGGATTCCTATCTGTCAACATAAGGAAACTCCAGTCTGAGTTTTGAGGTAATAAGATAACATGATTCAAAGCAGTGATGCACTCACTAGTTTAGGCAGACTGATTTCACAGCAGCACCTCTGTGCAGTCACTCTGGCATGCACACGTGCAGAGGAACTTTGGTGTATCAGCACATTTGAGCTACAGAGACACTGCCCACAACATTCAAACTTACATCCAAGAGGAGATCTCACATCTGCAACACTTAGTACAGATTTCAAGAAAAGAAGTGACTGTTACATACATAAAGCTGACATTGTGTAAAGCAGATCTTGACCCAGAAATTTCAGTGTGAAACTCGATTTTTATTGCTGCCAAAGTAAAACCATATTGCCAGGGAGGCTTCTACGTTTTTCTCTAAGTAATTTCAGTCCTTACCTTTAGAAAGCAGCTTTCGAAATTTTTGGGTGGCTGAGAGCTGCTGTTCTGGACTATTGGAGAAAATCATCTCAATCATATCAGAGGTGATGACTGCACTCTAGGATTTAGAAGGGGAAACAGAATGAGGGTGATAGAGAGCAAAAGGGGAAAAAAATTCTGGGATTAGCGATTAACAGGTTAAAATTGCTAAACCAGTACCAAGTTTATCTCTTACTGAATACAAACTTAGGTAAGAGCATTATGGACAATAAAGGAATCATTATACATGTACATCTACATAAGGCAGCATCCTTCTTAAGTGCAACTTTGCTTTACTGAAAACCAAAATTCAAATTTTCCTCAAGATACAGCAAGAAAATTGCTCTTCAGATTTTTTCACTGGTATTCTCTCCCTTCCTCTAAAACAAATGTCAAATTGTCAGCTTCAACAAAAAGTAATTATGTCAGCATTTAGATTTCCCTAACATGTACATTTTGACTTACTCTCTTTACACCAATATCTATAGGACCTGTCATTTCCAGAAGAGTTGACAAACCTTGATAATGCTTATCATCATCAAGTAGGAGTATTAAATTTTCCATGATTCCGATGGTTTCCAATAATATGACTAAATTAAATCAGCAACTGCTCTTATGCTGGTAAAATCTGACATTATGTTCACCACACATGTACCCATGTAAAAAAGCGTAAGAAAAGTCAGATTTTTTTTCTTCCACTTCTAATCTAAATCCTCAGATACATCTGATCCCAACCCTTAGACAGACAGGGAGACAGATGACAGTGCTGAAAATACTTAAGCGTTGTCTGTAACAGCCAACAGCTCCAACTGTTAAGAGCCTGAAATTAATGGCATTTAACACAGCAAACTGTGTAATGACAATATCTATCAATTAGGCAAAATCCTTTCCTTACTATTTGCTTCATATAAGCTTCCACACAAATGATTAATGGTATTTAGGACTTGCCTGATATTTGAATACTATCTTGAAAAGTAAAACCATATATTCTATTATTGATTTACCACACTGTTTATAAGCATTTCTCTGTTTCCCAGTAATTTTCAAGGCTCCCATAACCACCAATAGCTCAGCCTGATTTCTATGGAAACACCACTTGCATACTCTGAACACAGACATTTTGAAGATCAGCAACACTTTTAAGTGAGAACAGCACTTTCCTCAAACTTTTCTGTTACAGAACTGAAACCATTACCATTTTTCTTTCCAGGGAGAAAGTAAAAAAGTCTAATTCCCACCAGAAGTATTTTTCTGTAGTAGAATTTAATGTAGAATTTAATATTCTAGCATGGGAAGGAGTTCAAGGCCTCATGCAGACAGTTAAACTAGGTCTAGCAGTGTTTCCAACACCTTGGTTAAAAATGGTGCCACTTGAAAGTCTGCTAAGATTTCCACTGCGACCCTTTTTAACTTCGTAAATTGCAATAACACACTGCCTAATTTGTATTTTCATGTTTCAAGCATTAAGAATTTCAGATTTAAAAAAAAACCAACAACTCGGGGCAACAGTTGATAGAATCACCTGTAACGGTGAACACCAAATCCAGGAAGTGATCAGCCTGCCAGGACAATTACATTTTATTTCATTTTCTTGAGCACATATCCTCTGGAAAACCACTTGCTACATCCCTAACATTTTTCTCTGGTGTAACCTGTTTCAGGGCGGTTCATTGAGACAGGTGTCTCAGAGTTGTCCATCTCTGAATGCATTCTTCACATTGTTCTGGAATTTTATTCACACCACTGCACAACAGACCTGCCCAGTTTCAACAAACACTGTATTCATTTCTCATCACTTACAGAAGTCATCTCCATGTTGTTCATCTGAGCCTCATGGAAGCCCCCATCTGACATCACTTCCTCCTCCGTTTCTTCCTCAGCCGTTGCAACATTTCGGCGTTTAAACAACTAAAGAGATAAAGTATTTAATATATATGTATTTAATATCTATTGCATAGCCAATATTTACACAACATGCTGTGTTAGGCTGCTATAAAAATTACATATGCTATCACCTGAGAGAAGGTAGTGCACTGGCTACAGGACTTCAGCTGACAGCACATGGAGAAAGCCTGGCCGTGGAGTAAAGGAAATCAGCAATGTGCTAAAATGTTGGTTCCTAACATGTCTGAAAATCGTTCACTGATATCCCCTTCTCTTCTTCACCACCTGCCTCCATCTACAAGCTGTCTAGCTTCCATACCATTGCTTTCTTGCAGAGGATGCTGGGGCTCACAGACCTGATAAATTCCAGTGTATTACACATCTCCACAGCACACGTGCAGGGGCTCTGACAATTGAGTTACAATGACAAAGAGAGGGCTTTGGATGATGATCATACATAGGATATTATACTGGGATGAGCAGAATTTGGCTGCTATGACTTAGAAAAGGTACCCAGTTTGAGATGTCGTGAGGATAGCTAGAGATGCTACAGCTACTAGTCAGACAGTTTTGTTCAAACCCTCCAGCTGCTCTGGCCAATGTTACACTCGAGTGAATGAGGAGCACTCTCTCCACGTCTTGTAGAGCCTGCAGAGGAGGTAGTCTGCAAGTCTGCAAGTGATTCTGATTTCAGACTGACTGTGTATGAACGTGGAGGGCGGGAACAACTAAGAAGGGGCTTGGGAAAAGCAGAGAGCCAGAGACACTGCAAGACAGGACTGTTTCTAAGTACTGGTCACAGATATCAACTGCTGTGCATTACCTGCTCCTCTCTCTTTTGCTTCCGTAGCTGAAGACCCTCTTCCTCCCGCCTGCGACGCATCTCGTCAGGGTTTAGAGATTTGTTCTTGTAGCTCTTCAGCCGGAAATTCTCTTTTCCTGAGGTCGTCATGATTCCTTCACAATGCAATTTAAAAAAGACAAAATTACTCTTCAACAACACATCATTTTATATCCTAAATTCTGTAGCCATGAACTTCCAGCCACTGCCCCCCTATAATTCCATCACCTAGCTTCCAATAAAGCTTAGAAGGCAGAAAGCAAAATTTCACAGAATTGTCATTTTGGTGTGTCAGTTCTTCACATCAGTCTAACAAACTTTTATTTTTTGAGGCTTCAGAGAGGAAATTGAATATTTTATTAAGAAAGAACTAAGGTCTATAAGGCAGAGTATATAGCCTGGGCTAAAAAAAAAAGGCACTAAAAAAATTTAACATTTCCCCACACAGAGAATTAACCAAATTACATAGTCCTGTCTTTACTCAGAAGTGAAGATATCTTAGCATGCATTTTAGCTTAATTTACTTTGCATGTCAGTACAGGGGCTTTTTTTTTGCACTTCATATCCATGTTTTAAGTTAATTCAACACAACCCTATTGAAGAAACCCTGTGTTCTTTCTATCCAGACATGGCCTACAAGGAAATTGAAATGAAAAGAAAAATTTTACGTGAAGATGGTTTAACCATTGAAAATGCTCAGTCCTGCAAAGAAAGCCATGCTATTGTTCCCCTCCTCCCCACCCCCAGTCCCTAATCCTGCCACTGTTTATGCAGAGGGGCCTTTTTTCAGTCTGTGATTTCCAAGTCCCATCTGTCTTACGTAACTCAGTGGGTCAGCGTTTATAGCTGCCCATGATGATTTGCACACGTACAACACCGCACTTTGGAGTCACTTAGCGTAAAGCAGTAGGTAGAGAACTGTGTGGAAAGAACTCATCCCCCTGAAAGCAATGGGTGTGGATCCGGTCTCTACTCTTAGTGCTCCATTCTTCTGCTACTTCTCTCCTTATATTACCCCTTTAAATCCAAAAGAGGTTGAGAACCAAATTCTCAACATGTCAGTGTTTCCATGCATCTTCACAGAGATGCAGAATCTCCAACATATTGTAAATCCTGTATCACAGAATTTAGGATATAATAAACTATAATAAAAATATTATAATAAACTATAATAAAAAGTTACTCTACAGGACTTGCAAAGCTCTCCTTCAAATGCCCTGATGTGTTGTATTAAATAAGCTACCTACCTCAAATTCCATAAGCACAGAATCACCAGATGATAAATGATCTCCTGTGCACTTTTTACTTTAAAATGGAGCAACATGAGTCTATACAGATTCTCAACAGCTTAGGTTTCCTATTTAAAAAACATCAAGTGTATATTGAGTCTACTCTAACTACTCTTCTTTCAGATAGCACAAAGAGTTGTAAGAGAATAAAAAAAAAAAAGAGGATACTCAAATATGCTTCTTGTTAGAGCCTCCTTTTAAGTTGCTGCTACCTGACAACCATTTATAAGAATTCTGACGATCAGAGCTGACTTTCACAGAAAACATTTTGGACAACACTTCAAGTGTTATTGTATTCTGATGACTGAGATTTTAAAAAGTTCAGGGACACAAAACTACTACACTGATTGTCAGTCAGTCACAGTTTGCACTGAATGCAACATAAAAACCTGAGCATAAGGTAAGAAACTCAGCAGCCTTATTTTGCTGTAAAGACTCTCCTGAAATGGCTATTTTTAAATAAAGGTACAAAAAAAACCATAAATCTTAGAGTGCCAGAAATTCCCTACATCTTTCTTAACAGCTTTGAGACCCCTTTCTTCCTGTGTTTACATGTTTGAGCTTCAAGTGCTAGTGTTTCTTACAATATGCTTGGCAACTATATGTTCTTCACATTTTTAGGTTAAGTGACTACTACCTATATTAAACACACATACTATTTTAAAAAGCCTGGGATTTTAACTGTAAAAAGAAGTTCAGTCAACAAATACTCAAAATTTCTTTCATTCCTAAAATATTTTGCACAAAGTATTTTATATATTTTAGAATAGGCAAGTTGAGCTGAAACACCAGGTGGACAACCATGAGCTAGAAGGACATTCCTAAAAGGAAAACGGCTTTGCAGACACTCCTGTCATTCTGTCCCTGACCATGAACAAACACAGGCATACACTACAGCCCAGATAACATCTCAGGCCTTCCATAATGCTATTAATCATTCTCCATTTTTGTCTGAAGTCTGTCTTCTCCAACTCATAGGAGTTTGCCTTTATTTGGGATTTCAAGATTTTGATAACTCCTTTGATAAACTCCTGTGGTCATTTCACACCTTCACTTTGAACACCTACAAGTTCTTAATTTAACTGAATTCTTGACAGGGAACATCTTCATTTCTTAATTCAGAATTTCATCTAATTTCTATTATGTAGCCTCTCCATATAATGTTCCAATGTTTCTAAACATCAATTACACAACCAACTTCATTATAAGTTTCCTTAAGTGTATTCTTCCTTACTGTACTTATTAAACTAGTTTCCCCTCATCTCCCAACTTGCATATTGATTTTCTTTCAATTAATTTTGTTTCTGTCTTTAAAGTAATAATTTCCATTTTCCTTTCAGAGTTCTCTTAGCCCCTCCTGTTGTACCGTATACATCATTGTTTCACTTACTGAAAATACAGGTACAGGATTTACTTGAATTCTTTCTCTGACTTTACCGTACCCCTCTACGCAACAGCTTCACAAGATGTATCTTTCTTACACCCTCTACAAGCCGTAGCTGCAAGTTTTGGCTATGCTCATTTCTGACTTTCAAAACAGCTCACTTTGCTGACTAACCCCTTCTTCTATTTCATGAGTAAACTGTACCCTTAAAATCCTTTCAAAATAGTATATTGTCTTTTACCTGGGAGTACAAACGCCTACCACCAAACGACTGAGAAGAGAGTTTCTGTCATTAAAGGTGAAAAGATTAAGCTCCATCACTAAGAAGTTACCAATTCAACTAGCAATGGTTTCAATAATTTATTTTATAGTAGGCTGTCACTGGTAGTAAATAAACAAGATCCCAGCACATAGCCACATACCTATTTTATACACGTGTCTGTCTAACTGTTAAACCCATAGTTACTTTCTAAAAGTAGTTCTTACATCCTGAATGTATCTTAAAATCAATTCTTTCTTTACCATTCTTTTACTGGTTTCCTGACTACTGGTGAAAAATTCAATGAGTACATCAAGGATTCCATCCAGCCCACACATACTGCCAGCATCTTTGGACCTATTCAAATGTGTGAGCACACAATGGTTTTTTAGGACTAAAAAATATAACAACTCTATGTTAGTTGTTACAGTCATCCAAGGATTGTTTGCTATAAATCTCCTCCTCCATTTTCGAGGATGCAGCTTTTTCCCCAGACTAAGCCACAGAAGCAAAACAACTTCAAATTGTCTCACTGGTCTTCAGCAGCTTTGTTGTGACTTAGCTGAAAATCTTTCAATGGTCACCAAGTTCACCCATGCAGCAAATAGCAAACCCTGGATCTTCTCTGCACTGTCAAAATTAACGCTACTTCTGGAGAAAATCTGTGGTGGTTGTCATGGAAATGTTCTACCCATCTTTTCTTTCCTAAAGATAGCACAGTATTGTCCACATTTTTTGATACTCCTGGCTACAGATAAAAACCTCTGGAGACGTGGTAAGGAATTTTCATCATGTATTTCTTGGGCTTTTGTGCAACACCACTCAAACCCCACATGACATTTTCTCCTTCTTAGTCTGTCTGCCATAAAAAACAAATTTTAGCAAAATTATACCCACTAACTATTCCTAAATATCTGCATTTCCATAAGGAAAACATGATCCCCAATTTTTTTGCTAATTAAGACAAGAACCCTACCAGATGTGGACATGTTCTAAGCACACATTTCTAGGGGAAGTAAGCAATGTACTTCTCCCTGCTCATCAAGTCAAAGAAACTCTGAAGCACTGGGAAATACAGAGTCACTTACTGCCATGACCTACCTTGTCCCAAGCAATCATCTAGATAGGAAAAAAAACGTACTCCCTGCCTTCTTAAATCAGCTATCACTGTCACTAGACTTAAGGGCTTTGCCAGAAGGAATACCATGTGACTAATACTCTTGGCTATTCCACACGTCAGACGTATTGAGATGTAAAAATAAAGCCCTTACAAATCAAGAGCTGCATGATTTTATATATATATATGTAAAACTCCATATTTTTTTACACATACAAGAACATATATGTACCATGTATATATAATGAAACTAAAATTACCAAACACACTCCTAATATTAAAGACTGGTAAGAGGCAGACTTTCCTTCTTTGGAAATAGGGACAAGAAGAAGAAAAAAAATGTATTTCAGAAGTGTAGATCTATACATGACATTCTATCTCACAATGGGAATGGGTCAGAAGGGGAAGACTTGAAAATTAATGCAGAAAAGGAGTTTGAAGAGAAACAATGTGATAAAAAATTATCAAAATATCCATGATTTGCCACACTATGAGAGTACATTTCCTAACTGAGGCAGTTGTCAGAAGGAAGGGACTCACTGGAGGCAGACTTGGGAGCTCTGCTGTGCTGTCAAACTGCTGTCTCTCCTTTAGATTGCTGCCAGAGAGACACGGGAAAGATACAGGAGGCACTGTCAGCCCTGAAAGGACAACTTGTGTTAGAAATGGCACTGCCAAGACAGAACTCCAAGCAGTGAGAGAAGCTGGAATTATTCAAGGGAAGAAAGTCACAAAACCTTTACTTCCGAGGAGATTTTAGTTTGTTTACTGGCACTGCTGTGAGATTCTAGATGTCCTAGTGAAGAAGTTTCCTCACAATCACACTTCTTGACATCAAGCCAAATACCTACAGCACAGCCTGGACAGATACTTGAGCAATTCCCTGAGCTCTGATTACAGGATACATCACCTTCTGACACTCTTCAGTATGAGACTAGGAAACCTATCCAATTTAAAAAGCTAACCTGAAAACAGAACTCGGTCATTCATTGCTCTCATCAACACACTTCCAAAAAAATCAACGTTTTGGCCACAAATGCATTTGGTTTTTCTCCCTACGAAGTGTAGATTTTGGAATGTCCTTCTAATTTGCTTTTTTGGTAATTCATAGGCAACAAGTCAGGATGCTAACGGAAGTACTTAAATCTCATAGAAGTAAATGGTCAGCTTTCTTGAAGAGGACAGACAACGAAAGCCATTCATAACAAAACTATGAATAATACAGGCCCCAGAATGATAAAAATATCACCTGGGATTAATGCTATTTCCCAGGAAAAACTTCAAGAGCAAAATCCTACATTTGGCATCACCCTACAGAGATGAAAACACATCCACCAAGTCTCTATACTGTTGACAGCATTATCTGAGAGAAAAATGAAAACAAAGGAAATCAACAGACTGATTTCTCTCCTTACTGCCATCTCCTGTTGTTTCAAAAACCAGCTCAGCCAGATAAACACTTTGATGAGGCTGTATCTACTTCTTTTGCAAAATTACTTGACAAACCATACTGGGGTCTATGGGAATGCCCATAAACCAGTAGAAACACCCCTATCATCTGAGTGACAGGGGTGTTACTTTCTCTCTATCTTCAGACTCTTGTAAAGCTCAGGACATCTACAGGTAAGGATATTTAATCATCTCACCTACAAAAAGCTACTGTTCAAACAAAGCACAGCTAATTTCCAAAGCCTCTGCTTACCTTTCTCGAGCTGTAAAATGGGACTGGGAAACACATCTCACAGTATTTGTAAAGGCCAGTAAAGTAAGTCTTGCTAATGATATATCAAACCCTAGCAATAACAAGGAAACAATCCAAATCCCGTGAATTTCATTTTCTGTGGTTTATGAAAGCTGCAACAGCCAAACAGCAGGGACCCACACTCCTAGGGCAACCAGTACATAAGAACAATGGAGAAGAAAAGGAACCACCACCCTCTGCTACCCAAAAGACCAGAAGATTAAAGGAGCTTCAAATGTAACATTAAGAATTGTAGCCAGACATGGAAATAGAACGTATAGCCTTGAAACAGGGTTCAGACTTTAAGGGACTTTCTGTCAAAAACTGGTATTAGGAAGTTAATTTCTTCATGGAACTGCTGCCCATCTCCATGTCTTTCAAATCTGCTTTATTTTGCAGGCTTCCTAGTCCTTTTAGGGTTTTTCCCTGCCCAGTGGTAAACTTTAATTCACAACTGTTTCTGTTCTAACACTTTTAAAACTCTGTGAAATAGCAAAACACATACTAACCCACCTAATCTATAGCTCATTTGGCATGTTCTAGCTCTAGACCACTTGGCAAGTTGAACTGGTTCTTGCTTAAAAATAAAAATAATCTTAAAACTGAAAATAATTAATACAAGATCTAAAAGACAAACAACATTGCACAACATGTAATGTGACATTACAACTTATAAACTTTAATACTGACTGTTGCTCAAAAGCAAAAAAAAAGGGAAAAATATATTGTGTGCTATCTGAACAATGTTGAGACACCTATGTCAAACATGCAGGGATGTCACATTGTCACATTTCAACATCTCATCTTGACTTTCTCATCCACAAACAAAAAAAAAGGGCTGAAAAGTTGGCTAAAGTAAAAATAAACAACTACCATATCAAAGGTATTTCTGCAAAATTACTGATCTTGAAGGGTAAATTGATTATATCTCCAAGTAATATTCAGAAAGATCTTCCACCCTTACAAAAAAAGTACCTATTTTTTAAGAGATGTACTTAAAATCAGGCCAACACCAGCTTGCCAGGCTCNCACCCCACACCTCATGGGGAAAACAAAACAAAACAAAAAATCAAGGCAGTATATTTCTGGTTGCAGAAAAAAAACAACCATTACCTGACACTTGGTGCTGTCTCAGAAACTGATCTGGCACATCAGTCTGTATTATTAGTAGGACCCACTGACAGCCACACAGTTATACACTTAATTTTTAAAAGTTTGAGGATTGTGTGCTCTTTTTTTTGCTCTTTTTTGAAGAAACACTGCTGAAAAGATTAAGAAGCAATCAATTTACAAGGTTTATTGGAAAACAGTTTTATGGGACATGCCCACCGCATATTAAAAGATTATACACAGTGTATCTAGCACCTCAATATACATTTACTACCATGAAGATATTTACAAGATGTTTTGAGTTCCATTTTTAAAGGCCCATTTTGACTTAACAAGGCAGCAGATACAGCTTTCAAAGTTTCAGAGAGCTTTTAACTTTAGCAAGACGGGAAAAAACTGGCTGTCAAAGCCAGGTCAATTTAAAATGAAAACATCTTCAAATCTGTTAACTGAAACTTTCTGACCAGAACTGAAAACACAAACTTCCTTTACTGCATTAAAAGACACTGCAGTGCAATAAATTTTTTAAATTAAAAAACCCTCACCCTCATTTCTATAACCCCACAGTCCATAATCAACCTGAAACCAAAAAGTTCCCACAAGTCATAAAACAAAGCAGCAACTGATGGGGAATTAAACTTTTCAGCCACACAGGATTATACTGACATTAAAAAAAATAACCTTACAGTAATGTGCCCATCCACATGAAACAACAAAAGTGATTATTCCTGTGTGCCAAAGGAAAATGTAATCTCTATTTCTTTTAAAGATGAGCTACATTTGTATTTTGATTAAGATTGAAGCACATCCTCCCTGCACTAACAGAATGGGCTGGCCAACAATGTATTTTCTGTAAGGTCATATCTAAAAAAGGGACTGTTTGAAAAACCATATCTGACAGTCATCTGTCAGAAAAAAAGATCGCCCTGACATTTCTAAAATCCTAACAGGCCCTAAGCACTCTTTATGTGTGAACAAGAATGCACCTTTTAGAATTTCATATAATGAAAAGAAGAAATCTCTGACACTTTAAAACAAATTAGGTTAAAAATACACTAAATTATTAATTAAGTTGACTTTGTAGTTTCAAGCAGCTTTTGTTTAGGGTTGGGAATATCAGAAGGCACTGAAATGAAAGCTACCCCATGCATCCCAAGATGACAAATCTGCCTGCAACAATTGTATTATTTGCTGTGACTCAGCACTGTGCAAGATACGTGTGCAAACCCACAAAATAACAGTAAGTCAAAATTCTACTGATTTCATCCTAGCTTTGGACATCAGCAATGAAAGAGTCACATAACACTGAGGTATCAGCCACATCAAGCCAAAACCCACAGGCACTTCAAAGCTTGGTTACATTCGTTCCGCCTCCCTCATCTAATTTACACCTAATACCCCTCCTACCAAAAGCTCCTGAATCCATCAAACAGCACATTCACAGAGACAGCTCTTTTCTGATCACTTATCAATGCAAAAAAAATGGTAGAACAAGAACACACAGGCCGTTGAAGATAGGATCATGTGGAACCTCTACAAGGAATCCCTGTGTCTTTGAAGAGGCAATCTCACCCTACTTCAGACAAAAATCACAACAATTGATGTTAATCACATTATTATCTGACTTTACTTATAGATACTTATAGTTTGTGATCCACTAATAGGTGGCTTGTTTGCCAAAATGACATTTTCATAATTCAACATGTGAATTTGCTTTCAAGTATAACCTTTAGCACTAAATTTGGTAGGCTTACAATACCTTGTTTAGAGATACATTCAGGATGTTTAGCCGCAGGGTATTTATTTTACGGTTTTAGAATCAGCACATCACTTACACGTAATCTCAACTTTATCTAGAATAAAATAAAGAACTGTGTGTATCAAACCAGTAGGTTTCTCACAGAACATGAATTCTCTTTCTGAGCCTGATACACACTCTGAACTACCAAATAAAAACAGAAAAAAAGAGAAAATAAGTACTTTGAATTACAAGGAAGCTGTCAGCAGCAGGTGACTGGCTAAACCTTAAGTCTTATGCCACACTCTGAAAGCTCAGAGTCCATTACTCTCCACACACATCCAGGAACAGTCGTATTTCTTTCAGTGCCAATGCTTTAAGCTTCTGTCACCTCATGACACTAAGCAAAAATCATGTTTCAAGAAAGTATTCACATTATTCCAAATCAAATTTCTTCTGTCACTGAACTCCATTTACTCCTGTCTAACATGAAGAGCTCAGCAGAACTGACCCTGTGATGTCCAGTCCACCATTACTTTCTAACACTTTTTCACACCCTCCTGCTACTAACACCCTTTATAAATCAGTTCTGGTCAAAGGAAATTTACTGTCACCTGTCTTAGACTACCTCTACTTTTCACCCTCAAAATGAATTAGCAAGTCTGCACAACGTTTAACGAAGTTCAAGATATTCAGGAGGTGGCATAATATAATTTTCAGTCCTACTGGTCTACAGATTCTATATTCAGTAGAGGTTTTCACTGATTGTTTAGTTCAAAACTACCTTTTCTGTTTTTCCCAAGTCCCTTTACCTTGTACACAATAATTTAAAAATACTGATATTTCTACAGGCCTTTCATTCTACTGTGGGCATTTTGTATCTTGAAAACGCCACATTCATTCTTGGAAATAACACTGAGCAGTTTAATCCACTTACTTGCTTAACAGACTTTAAAACCTGTAATAGACGAGATTTTTTTTTTCTTCAGAGCAGAAAAAAAGCTGACTTGCTATCATAATGCTGCCACTTTTCTCTGCAATTTACATTAGCATTTTTTATTAGTACTATTATATTATTTAAACAAATGCATCCATTATGCTTTAGCCCCTTAGTATGAAGCTGAATAATTTTTCTATCAGTTCAGCTTCCACTTGTTCTCCAAAAAAAAAGGTGGTCTGGTCTTTCTAACTTGTTTGTCCATTACATCATTTCAGAACCTCCTGTGCAGATATTTCAGCCACTCAGAATATTTCATCAAGTGTGTAATTCCTTTAATGTCTTTTTCTTGATTTGCTCACAGCCTACTTGTCTTGCTCACTATTACCTTTGGCCTTCAGAAGTATTTAAAAAAATACAACAGATTTAGCTATTTGCTGCGGCTCTTCTGTTTCTCTTACATTTCAAATTTACATTAAAACCCGTAGCCCTGAATCACATCACTTTTTTTTATCTGCTATAGGCTATTTTGGAAAAACCTGATTTCAGTTTGGGGGGGGGGACACTGTTTGACATACATTAACCTCTTGCCACAAAAGTTACATTTTCCAACTTAAGAACTTGTTTAGTTGCCTTTAAAGGTACACTTTTCTTTTGTGTTCTTAAAGGTACAAGTTAAGCTCCCTCAAGAACACTTCAGAAGAAAAATTCCACAACCTTGTGGAGGAACACACAGGAAGATTTTAAATCAAGCCTGCAGAAACAGGACCGTAAAACAAAATGTACCATTCTGTTCACGTTAGCTTATTCAACAGAAGAGGAGGAAATAAAAAAAAAGAAAGAAAAGAGCACTGTATAGAAACACTGAAGTTGAAATAAGACTATCAAATAACTTGCTTAAATAAACATTTACACTTAGAAGTTTCTATAAAGAACCTTTCAGAAACTGCTACAACTGACTGTAGGACTTTTCAGTTCTCGTGGTGATTTCGGCCAGTGCTGCTGACACAGGCTGTTGCTGCCTTTCCCTTTCTAAATGGACTAAACTGGGACTTCTCCAGGAGCCAGCACGCAGCTGAATATACAGGACCACATGAGCATGCCAGCTCTGAAGTCATCAACACAGAGAACATAGCATCAGAAAAAACCAACACATGGCATGCTGACAGCAAAAGGTGAACACCCTGGTACAGTGTCAGAATGAGAGATGGGATGTAACAAAGACTCTCTTTTGAAGTTGGGGGGCAGTGGGGGGGTGCCAAGCCCCCAAAACAGCCACATGTCTCAGAACTGAAGCATCACTGAATCTGTTTGAAAACCTGTGACAAGGAAACCCATGCTGAGAAAAACCTCTACCTCACACATCATCTTAAGTCACCATGCCTCAAGCTACAATTCATTTTCCCCTGAGCCTACAGGTATCTCTAAAGGGTAATTAAAAGGTGCAACCACAGTTCAAGTAGAAACTTCAAAACTTGTTTTGAACGAGCTAGTTCACGTGTCAGTGCAGGCGGTAACACTGAAGGGAGAACACAATGAAGTTACAATAAAAACAAGGCCAAATACACAAAAGATTAGCTTGATACAACCTATTAATTTAAACAGTGCTCCATTAACTATTCTATTCTAACTACAAATTGCCAGAGGTACATACAAAATAGCTTTAAAATAAATAGCTTCTAAGGATAAAGTTGCAATCCCATTTCCTGAGAGCTCATAGACATATCCCAACTTTGTTAAGTCTTTCATTAACATCAAGCAGTCAGAGCAGAAAATACGCCAGCAAACAAAAAAATCCAGAGGAACAGCAGCTTGAATAAAGGATAAAGGGACCATTAAACACAACCATTCAGCACCATTTGGGAATTCTGCAGAAACAGCAGCCCGGTATTTTCACAGCTCATGACGTATTTTTTCAGCCTGGAGTTTCATTTTCATGAAACGCCCTCAAGAGGCAAAGCTTAAAATCATTGTTTCATGGACCGCGCTACGGGCAACACAGATTTAGAGACTATGAATGGGACGAGTTTCTGTTGCATATAAAGTCTCTAGAACAGGACAACTGGAAACGGCTACCAAGTGAAAACCTTTCATCGTCAAAGAAATAGAGCTGTAAGTGAGTTAATGCGAGGCTACGAGGTGATGTTTGAAGGCAGAAGGCAGAGCTTTTTTAAGATCAACTAACAACACTAGGGAAAAAAATTTTAAAAAGCACAAGCTTGGAAGATCCAGGAGAAAGTTTCCCTTCCCGTCCCTCTCCACGGAATCAGTTAGGTTGGAAAAGACCTCTCAGATCACCGAGTCCAATCTATGACCCAACACCACCATGTCAAATAGACCACGGCAATGAGTGCCACGTCCAGCCTTTCGTTAAACACCTCCAGGGACGGTGACTCCCACCATCTCCTTGGGCAGCTCATTACAATGCTTCATTACACCCTTCTCGTGAAGAAATTCCTCCTGACGTCCAAGCTAAGCCTCCCCCGGCGCTTACGACTGTGTCCTCTCGTCCAGTTGAGGCCCTGCCTCTGCTCGCACCCCGTCCCGCCGTGGGAGCAGCAGCACCGGGACAGCCCGTCCCCGCGGCACGGAGTTGTCCGACTCCGCGCAGCCAACCCCCGCGACTTCCAAAGCCGGAGCGCGGCCCCGCCACCGCCACAAGCCAAGGGAG
>VZRQ01005472.1:754863-859157 GCA_013397975.1 Machaerirhynchus nigripectus | reverse complement strand
ACAGAGCATTCCGCACCACTGAGTGCTGGAAGGAGAGAGAGACTGAACTGGAGGTGATCATACTGAAATCCTTCTTAGAACAGCAGGAATAGAGGTGGTACCTGCAGACCCTTAGCATCCCCACTCTCTGCCCTAACAAAGATTTTACCATTGCGTATCCCTTCCCTTCAGGCCTAATAATTCCTAGAACAAATGGGCAGCCAAAGGCTGTTCCTTATCTTGAATCTGTTTTTCTTCAACATGTCTTGATGTAATGGTTTTTCCCAGTTTGATTTCAGGACTGTGAAGCAGAGCTCCGATCCTTCTTCCTCAAGAAGAATTACTGGCCTGATTGTGTTCTGGGGTAAGAGGAGTTTCCTGAAATACATCCTTGCTTTACGTGTACTGAATACTTGCTTTCCTCCTCCTACTGTCATCCTGAGACTGTTTTGTGCTTTCATCCTCTGCTCTACCCTTTCCTTTTTGTTTGGTTCCCCTTTCCCAGAGCATTTTGAAAAAATTTCACTTGCTGGAAGTAATGTTCATTCTAGTTTGGTGGTGATCTCTATCTCTGCATGAGAAAAAATGCGGGGTTTTTTGTATTTTGTAGAATATTTTTTGTGTTGTTAACATTAACAATGCATCTATTGGTTGAGGAGTGCAATCACTACAGCAATGTAAAATGTAGCTACTTTACATAGTGTTATGACTAACAGACACTGTTAGCCCACAACCTTTCAGCAAGACACGACTACTCCTCATTTGTGATGGAAAAGCTGCTAAAAATGCAAAAAAGTAGCTCTGCAGGGAGAGCATGCCACGAGCTGAAAGCTAACAGCACATTTACAGCTTAATAAAGGGTCTAGAATGGAAAGACATATTTTCTGTTGCTTTGTACTTTGGCTTTCACTGCATGTCCACTGGAAGAAGAAATCTTTCGTGATGCCTTTTGGAGAAGCAGTTCAGCTGGTTTTAAGAAAGCAAAGAATAAAACCAAAACTGGTTGTGTTCATCCCTACTACTGTTTGTAAGTTAAGTGCTGAGGAGGAGCCCAGTCTAATGACAGGACGTGACATAGACACACCTGCTGAGGACAGTGCTATTAAGGTTTTTATGAGGGTTTAATACTGCTTATTTTACTTACAGAAATACTCCGTATGAGCCCTAATTACTTAAGGACTGTGCTAATCTTAGTTCATGCAGCTTAACTTGAAATGCACCCATTCCCCACCCAGGTTGTGACAAACCCTTTCCTTCACATTCAGTGGCAGTTTTAGGCTCAGACAGGGAGCTGGAAAACATCCTCGTTATCCAATATGGTTCTGCCTGAGAGCTTGGCTTCTAAATACAACACATAACAAAGAAAGAATACGCTTCTGGTGAAGTTAGTGCCATCCCTGTCACCTTACTGAGAAAACAATTCCTTCTGCTGGTTCTTGCTACACAGGAAAAAACTTTAGACACAAAACATTCCCTACTACATTTGGAGCCAAGGGACTGCAACAGCCTGGCAACCACACTGGCTCAGCAGTCCTTCTGCTGTGATTCATACCCCAATTTTACCTGCACCACCACCTTGTCTCAGAGTGAGGGGATCAGAATGACCAGACCCACACTGCTCTTAAGTAGGCCTCAGGCTTTTCACAGAGGTCCATGATGGTATTCCCTATATGTATACTTTATTACCTATAGGTATACCTTATTATTCAAGGATTAAGGATGGGGATCTCCCATAAAACCATCTAGAAGAAGCAAAAAGTAAAGAGGATGAATGCCTGAGGGTGCCATGCTTTTTTACAGACCTGTGGTGTTGTGTCTGCACAATAGGCCCAAGAGTGGTTTAACAGGATTGTACTAGTCTAAGAAACAAAATGAGATTTCTGTAGGTGTAGAAAACCTATTTGTCTCACTTCAGAGAATTAAATATTATTTAACTCACTGTCAATCCAAGCTGTATGGAGCAAATCCATTATCATCCACAAAAGAGCTCAGAAAAATATTAAGTGAAATGTGTATATAGGAGACAGGATTGGACAGGGGACAAAAATGGAGGAAAATGTTAGTTCAGTCTAGGCTTAAATGGAAAGACTATTCAGACAAGATTTCTTCTTTCCAGAGGTAAAGGACCGTGATAATCTGGGCATTGGGACGCTGGTAGGGCAGGTTAGTACCATCTGTGTCTCAGGGTGGGGTGCAGACACATACGGTTACAGGCAGAGGGATCTCCAGCAGTGCAATAGTGATGTAGGCTGCCAGTGTGACCTCGTCGTTCACTCCACCCTGCAGGGAAACACAAAAGTGCTTGTTGATCCCCCACAGCACCATTGGCTTCTCCCTGTGCTACATATTTACATCCTGCAGGGACAAATTCTTCCTGGCCTCCTTTTCATGCCAGGTCCTTCAGAGGATGCTGCTGACTTCTTCTGCTTCTGTGATAACTCACATATATAACTCCTCACTCTTTCCTAACCCCCAAGTGCTGAAATAACTCTGTTGATCCCTGAGTGACTCCTGGTCAACTTCCAGCCTGACAAAGCCCACGTGGAGCCAACCAGGAGATATGTTACCTTCATAGCATTGTTCAGGAGTGCCCCAGAACTGCGGAAACAGCCGTTTTCCTTCTGCTTTTGAGTAAGCCAGATCAATGCATCCTGGATGTGCTTCTCTTCTATGAAGATGTGAGGCCGGGCCTGGGCGAAGGACTTGAGGACAAAGGCTGTGAGCCTGAAAATGATAGAGGAAACCAAGACATCCTGAGTAGGCCCTGTATCCATCAGAGGTCATAGGGTCCATAAAACTTCATCTCCACCTCCATTTCGAACTCCACAATGACCAAGCACAAGAGAACACTGAGGAGTGAGAGGGCATGAAAAGCAGAAACAAAAAGCCAGTGGTACTCAGGTCTTACCAGGTATTTCCAACTTGCCCGTAATGTGGCCCAAAGGTGCTATAAGAACCATCCCGGTGTTTGTACTTCAGTTGCCTTTGATACCCTGAAACGGAAAGCGAAAAAATATTTCAGTTGCCGCAGTGCTTTCCAAGGAGCCATGCAAAGGAAATGTAGCAGATATTTGGGACACGGTGTCCCCCTTAGCTAATGGCACGAACGTGAGCTGTGCTGCTCAGTATTACAAAGGAAGTTCAGGCAAATCCCAGCTCTGAATATCTCTATTCTTGTGCTCTTCTTCTCACCAAAAACACCTGGAAACAGGGTATCTGTGGTCATTGCTGCTGTCTGCCTGAGACTTCATGAGGAGAGGTAATGCATCCCAGACTTGGGAGAAATGAGAGAACATTTCCCAGAGGAGAACTGATTAAAATGTGAGTCCTACACAGGATAGGAATGCAGCAAACAGGATCATTTGCTTTGGAGGAAGTGCAATTTCCCTGCAAAAATAACTGAGTCACAACAGCTCCTTGCTAGCTGGCAGATGCCCACCCCCTGCACATGTACCGGTGTTGTGTCTGTCATCGTGCCCTGGATAACGTGGTAAAATTCTGCCCTGGTCAAAGATGAGCAATGCTTTCTACACCTCAATACTAAGGAGAATTTGACATCTACATAAGCAGCTTCCATGATTAATGTTTATAGTCTGAGTTATGTGTTTCATATAGTCCTTTTCTTATGGAGGGAAACCCTGAGTTATTGCCAGCCCTGGACTTTTTCTGTGTTCCTGCTGGGATGCTGCTGTCTCTCACCCCTTGCCTCCAGCTGAGCACAGGGTTCCTTCTTACAGACACTGTATTGTATACCCCTAACCTGCCAGTATCCCGTTCCTTTCTAGAGACAGCCTCCAACAGATCATCCAGGGCAGTGACCAACAGTGTCCTTATCCAGTAGCCAAGGGAAAGGATGAACAGAAAGGCAAAAGCTCACCGCTCACTAAGTATCCAGTGGCCTTGGATTTGACCTCTTCACTCAGCTGCCCTGTCTTGTTCAGATAGTCCAGGACGTAGATGTTGGGTGCAAACAGGACCATGTTCTGCTCCCCACAGCCAAAGGGCATCTGGAGGAGCTGGTGCAGGTTCTGCATGGCACTGCCCATGATGTCACCTGGGGAATGGGACAATTCACGGTGTAAATTGGCCATTGGACTGAGCACAGCCTGAAGTGGCAGTGTTTCAAAATAGCATGTGACACTTCGAGGAGGTTTCACTTACCTAGCACTGAGAAATATGCTCTGGCTGAGCCATCCACCACAGTTTCTGGGAGAGCCAAGGAGACCGTGTCTGACACTGACTTTTCTGGGATAAAAAGCAGATTAATTTGGTTACAATTCCAGATGCATCTACATGCACAGGTAGCAACTATCCATGGGTGAGACATCATCCCCTGAAGAGGGGTTTTCTGACTTCAACAAATCCATTCATCTGCAATTTTGTTGATGAAATTTCCCATCCTCCAAATTTTGTGTTGGGCCTGCAATACTCTTACACACAGATTATCATGGACTTCTACATGGCATCATCAACAGCCTTGACTGACAAATACACTTTTTCCAGCCTATTTTTCTGGCCTTTTCTGCTTTGTGGGCAGACCTGGCTTACTGCAGAGTCTGGTTTGTGATTTTACACCTGTTAAATGAAAGGCATTAGAGATAACCTTATTAAATCTCAAATATTCTCTCCCTGAAGTGACCTGGCCAGCCTCATTTCTCAAAGATATGCTTCTCCCTCTCTAATTGTAGACACTATTACATCCTCAGCTTTTTTCCTCCAGGAAGAATTGTTTTCACTACTACTTTGACATGCATCTAGTTTGTTCAATTTTATCAGATCCCTACACCTTTCTTCTCAGAGTGGAGCACTCACAAACCTTTTCTTCTTCCTTTGTCTTTAGTTTCTACGTCAGCAAAGAAAGTCTTAGAAAGGAAATGGCTCTTACCAGATGCACAGAGCACAGAGTTGTACGTGGTTTCCACCTCAGTCCCTTCCGGCTTGGGGAAAAAGGCAAGAAAGAAAAAAGCAAAAAATGAGAAACAACAGCAACAGAGAAAAGGAAGAAATGTCAAAAGGGAAAGTAAAATGGACTCTTTGAAAATTGCCTAGAAAGTTTTCTCCTCCATGTGCTAAACTGAGGATAATTGAGGACTGTAACAAACTGGCTAATTACAAGTATGAAGTGTAATATATTTTCTTTTCTTTCTTATTACTGAGAGAGGCCTTGCAGCTTCACAGGGCGAGATGGAGATAATATGCAAGGTGATGTTATCAACAGAGCCATGGGACCCTGCCATCCAAGGTGGCACCCACTGCGGCCCAGCCCAGCAGAGCTCTCCAGGCTGTGGTGAAGGCTGAGTGCCTGGCATACTGGGAGGATATGTGTGCAAGAACTTTGACCGGTGGCAACTAGAGCACTCCAGTGCACCACAAGTGACACGTTAAAACAAGCAGAATTTGAATACACGCCACAGTCATCTGGTTAATAATTTCTAGTCTGGTCTTTGAAGTCACAAAAGAATACTGCTTTTCTGTTGAGATGGGTGAAAATATTTTGCAGAACACTCAGAAATCAAATGTTTACTAGAAAACATTTTTTTGTCATAGTTTATTTTAGTGAGCTCCCTGCGTCAATTTTTTAACCTCTAAATAGGAGATTTCCCATTGTTTCCTTACTGGTTTCCAGCTTTTGCCAGCTGATATTTTTTCCCAGCTTGAAACGATGGTGTTATTCTCTTCACTTTCTCACACAATCAGAATACACTGTCTCTCATTCGTCAGTATGAAAAGACAGAAAAGTATTAAAAGAGCAGGAGAAAAAAAAGAAGAAAAAAGAAAAAGCTTCTCGGATAAGCTGTGACAGACCTAAATGCTTCTGTTTGAAAAGACAGCTTCTTGTTTGTTTCAGTATGTCATTCTGAAAGGCAACTAAATGAAAAACCCATTGTTTTGTTTGATTTTGAACATTTCAACAGGAAATTAAAACATACAAACTGTAATTATTTGAAAGATTTTCCTTTATGAGAAATTCCTGAGTGAAAAAAAAAAAAAAAAATCTTTTTTCCCAAAGAGCTCTCAGTGAGGCTTGGTTTCTGGAGGGGCAAGAAGATGCCCTAGGGCCTCTGGCACACTCACTTCTGTCTCTCTGGGATGCACTGCCTGCTGCAGGGAATATTGTCATCCATGTGCTCGTGACAATGCAGCTTCACCCCAAGCCTGTTACACTGTATCCATCCCTGCTAATTAATTGTTCAGCCTTGGATGCTAATCTCCAATTCCATCCTGTCAGGACTTGCTGCAGACTAATCACCACATTATAATAACAGGATAGGATGAGCAATCTCTCAGACAGCCTGACAGAAGTAACTCTAATACTTGCTCAGTAATTTACATTCCCCTGTCATCGGGTAGAGAAGACTTTACAGTGCTCTATCTTCCTGCATCTTCAAAGAACAAAACAAGCAGTTTTTTTCCTGAAGGCGTATAGGAAATTTGGAAAATTTCCTGAAATGTTAAACAGTAGTTCATGTATTATACATTCAAATCCATTTGTAAATAATTAAAAAAAAAAAAAAAAAAAAAAAAAAAAATTCCTAGCAGATAGGATGGTTGTTCCATCATTACATTCAGGTTAGCAAAACATTTCCTGAAGCAAAACATATCCTAGCTCTGCCTTACTGAAAACTGGGATGTCTGCAGTGTAAGGAGGACTTGTTATTATATAGATTTCCCTATACAACAAGCCAATACTTTCTGTTTGCTAATAGCATCCAGAAGTCTTATACTGTGGATTAATTTTATGACTGGCAACTTATGTGAAAAGCTATGTTTTTATCATTGCAAAACACTGCTTAAGGAAAGAAGTCAACAAAAGAATGGAAAAATAAAAGGTTAGTTACACTGTTTTGAATGTTCTTAGAAGTCTAATAAAACCAATTCAAACCAGGGACAGTAGTTTTGTTTAGAAATATTTGTAGGTTGTGGTGACTGTTCCATATCCCAGAATACTGGCCATGGGCTGGAGGAAAAGTATAAACTTTCTGGCTAGTATTCTATTCACAACCTATCCCTGTGATTTATTAGAGGCAAACCCAAGGATTTCTCATTTATCTCTGCTATGATGGGTCTCAGAAAAACCTGTCATTATTGCCTGCCTTATTATTCCTGTCCCTCTCTGTAATGTAAGACCCTGCTTTGACTGTGAGATGGCAGCCTTATGAGTTATGGGCTCTATTGGCCTGTGTTAGATTTATCAGTGCTTCCTTTGTAAAAGCTTGCAGAATAAGAGTCCCACAAGCCATTACTGCTGCTCTCACGGCTAAACCAGAAAACCTTTATCACACACAGCTCTTGCTGTTACTATTGCGACTTGTCTGTGCCACCAAAATCAGCAGCCCACGTACCTCCACCAGCAGCTGTCTGATGACTGTGTCCTTCCGCCCTTTCTCAGGGGTCTCCACAACAGAGTTCCCGCAGGGCTGCTGGTTCTGTAGGGCCTCAGTGGTCACTGAGAACTCCACCTGCCCTGGAGGAAACAGGGGTCAGTCAGCCCTGCCAGGTAGAGCCGGGGAAATACGTGTTTGTGTTTGTGCTGGGCACTCTGTGATGCATTACAGAGAAGCTTTTCCAAGAGGAGAATTAAATCTGGGACAGGGTTTTATCTTGATCCAGATGCAGCCTTCCAGACCACCTCCTTTGTGATGGCCACCCAAGCAGGTGTTAGTGCATCAGCATGAAGAGTAGGGATGGGGAAGGTCTCTCCCTCCCATAAATCAAATGGTCTTTTTCTGGGAGGCTTCAGAGAAAGCAAGCTTTGATTAAAAGATTTCAGACCCAGACACCTTAAGACAAGACATTCTTAGCTCCACAACTGGAATGTCTGAGTGCTTTGCATGCATTAAGTGAATTTGTGATTTCTATTACAATGCTGGGAAAGCTATGGCCTGTATCACATGGTTTGTTTAGGACCTGGAAACACTACAGCCAGTGTAGTGTCTCAACCTCAGGGTTAGACTTCTCACTTCTGACATAGAGAAGATCCTTCCAAGCAGGTTTGGAATCACTGAGCTCCTCACACCAAAGATCTGATGCCATACACAGATATCTGATCCCAGTATCTTCTTGTCATCGGGTCTCTTACCTAGAGATCTTGGTGTTACTGCCCAAGCAGCAGTTTTTCTTTCATTCACACAGATGCAGTAGGATTCTTCCTGTTTCCCCACGGGTACAGCCAGGAAATCACTAGATTCAGCCAGAGACAAACTGACCTGCCAGTTGTACAGAGAGGGGCCATGAGATTTGGGCTTGCAGAGGAGCTGGAGTTACTGCAGACAGTGCAGTACATGGAAATAGGTAGCGGAGCTGGTTACACTGGGGGATCGAGGACCCTGTGGGTATTGCAGAGCAAGAACTGCCTGATAAAGGAGGAAATGACCGAAATGTGTACAGTGGTAAGAGATCAGGGAGGTAAGTGTAGAGAACAGGATCTCTGGAAAGGAAATCAGTTCTGGGAGAATGAATAGCACAGACCAGTTGTGCCATGAATTAAAGATCTTCCTCGTGATTAGTTAGGTGAAGAGATACAACACTAGCAGTAGGACAGCTAGTAAGGGAACAAAGAAAAGTAGAATTAGGGAACAAAGAAAAGTAGAATAAGGGAACAAGGAAAAGTGGAATAAGGAACCTGAAAACAGCAAACAATATAGGAAAGACAGGGACATAAATGAGAGTGCATTGGAATGAATGGATAAGTGCCCCTCCTTGTTTCAGCTTCACTCTTTTTAGAATAAAAATCTGTATTCATAAAAAGCTGAGCAAAGGTGATTGAGATTCTGTACTAATCCCTTCCCAAATTTTCTCGTCTTTTTTTGTTGGAAAAAAATGGAGGTAAGAATGGTGAAGCTATATAGCTCTGCTCTGTGTTTTAGGGACAGATGCAACAAATTACAGGAAGTCTGCACATTCCAGCAAATCTTCTGTGAAGTTTTGTGAGATGAGACTAAAGGCTGACCACAGGTATCCACCCTGATGAACCTGGAACTTCCATGTGGGTGTGAAATGATTCTGTGATCTGTGAAGAACCCAAGTTCTCTATTTCTATAGAACAGTGACAGAAATTTGTGATGACAAGTCTCTGGGTCTCAGTAGCAGAGCTTTAGGCTCTGATTCAAATGCAGTTTTCAAAACTTTGTCAGGAACACCTACTCCCTCTTCACTGAATACAACAAGGACTTGTACATATGTACACCTATATGAAATTATCTTTACAGATCAGTCATCTGTCTCGGAACACCTTGTTAAAAGCAACCCACTGTAGTCTTGCCTAAGCTGTTAGGCTGAGCAAAGAACATCTCTTACCCTGATGCAGGCGGGCAGGTAGTTGAAAACGGTGGCTTTCAGCGTGAAGGACTCCCCACGCACTACAGAGTAGGGCATGGTGAGCTCAACAAAGAAGGGCTGGAAGGCTCTCAGGGACACTGTCGGGGACAGGCCAAAGCCCGTGTCTGCCGAAGTGCAGAATGCATTGGCTTTCCACTCGGTGATGGTGTCAGGGATGGTCACTTCTAGATCAGCTTTTCCCTCAGAGCTGGCGAGGGACAGAGAACAAGATTTCAGTTGTATTCTGGTGTTCATCGATTCTCCTCACAGCCTACTGAGCAACGTCTGCTGACAGCACACCCCTGACCAGCTGCAATATAGGCCCTGGCTTTTGCATGTTCCTCTAAAGCATCATGTACTTAATGTCCTTAAAAAATCCCTTTGTCTCCTAGAAATACTCCTCTCACTGAAATACCAATACATCCACTGAGGCTTTAACCTGTTCCAAGGTTTTGGCCTAGTAACCACACTCTACATTCCCTTAAACACTTACTTCACTGAAACTACATCCCAGATCCATGTCTCAGGGAAGTACTTCCGGACAGTCTCCACAGGATTGCCATCAACCATATCTTCTGCCATGTCATAAGCCAATTCTCCATGCAGATTCATTGTAGAGACTAGCAAATTCATTCAAGGACAGGAAGAAAGGAAAAGATGTGTCAAACTCCATTCTAAACCAGGAACATACTTTCCCTCCAAGCAGTTGTTATTCAAAGGTAAAATTTTAAAATTGAAAGAACAGCTTTGACATCTTGGCCACTGGAATCATTAATTTCTCTGCTGCCATATCAGTATTTAATTTTTCTTAATGTTGCTGCTCTTCTTACAGAGATTGGCTGAAGTTGAGCATTCTTCCCCCACTGGCAGCAAACCCAGCAGTGCCAAAAGAACCACGCATGATGATGTTACTGAGGTTATATTTCTACAGCAATACATATTCCAATGTGAAACTTACTGCCCCCAGATATTATCGTGGCACATAGTTTAATCATCTGGCTGAAGAATTGATTGCATTTATACATGACCAGAAACAGAAGACACACTTAGCCCTCTGTCTAGGAATTGTTTTTTTGAATGAATATGGTTCTTTAAATCTCTGGCCATTAGCAAATATACAGGAAGATGCTTTCTCACAGTGCTGCATACTGTTGTGCCTTATGAAAGGCTTTTCCATCAGCCTTAGAAGACTTTACATCCTCTCAAAGCAGATAGCTGTCTTGGGCCATGCGCTGATGACAAATCCTCCATCTCAAAACCAAAGATCTGGTGTCTTATGAGTACATGGATAGAAGCTGTCACTGGACCAAAAGCTATAATTGTTTAATTGGAGCTGGGATACTGCACCATAAAAGTCAGTAACTGGAAGTGATACAGGTGAGTCTTTTATATAGTCTTGCTAATCTCAGATCTCTTTAGGAAAACAAGCAAACAAAAGCAATATCATTCTCCTATCTTCACAGTCACTGAACCTCCAGAGAAGTGACATGACCTACCTAGCCCCTGATAGTCATATAAGTGGGGAAACTGGGAACAGAACCGAATTTCTCAGCCCCCAGTGGTAAAACATCGACCCATGGCATTGTACCACCTTCTCATTTGTCCTGGCCCTCTTTTGCCCTAGTTGTTCCTCTAGCTATTGCTAGAATGTGGCTTCCTAGATGTTCTTTTTTTAGGTTTTCATAGCTGGACTCAGATCTGGTGGGAAAAAAGCCCCACTACTTTGTGCTGAAAGACTTCTAGTGCCTGCAAGGCCTTCCCTGCTGCAGGGGCTGGCATGGGGGTCACCAAGCACAAACAGTTCTAGCCAGGCACATCTGGCTGTCTGGTAAGGTGCAGGCAGAGGTGGATCAGTTTTGCATTTCAGGACTAGGTCCAGAAGGGAGGGATCCTGAATTAGGTCAGCATATCTGAACACAATCAGATCTGCCTGTGTAATTAATATTCAAAGATTCAAAGACGGAAGGAAAGAAGTGGGGTGGTGAATTTTAGGAGGTTGTGTGAGAGGTAAAACCAAAAAGGTACTAGAACCACTGTAACTCCTTTCCATCATGTGTTCTGGGTAATGCTCGCAGAGTTCAGGCTTATGGATCTTGCTGCTAGTGAAGACTTTTAAGCCCAATTCCTAGTAAACAAAGAGAAAGAAGAACAAAAAATATGCAAAAAATGGTTTGAAAATAAACTTTATTTAGTATGTCAAGAATGGATGCACCTAAGTCTGGTATTAGTTAGAATAACAAAGGCTTGTATGAAAATCCCAGACAGGCTGGTTTGACACAGATGTGGGGTCTCTATCATGTTATTCTCATACTAAGGCTAAATCCTGGGATGATCAGATGGAAAGGTAAGGCCACAGGCCTACCTTGGGGACAGCTGCCTGGGTCAAAATGGCATGTGTGAAATGCACTGGAGTGAGGGTACCCAAAAAGCTTTGTGCAGGACACTTTGGATGGGTGTGCGTGGATTTGTGGGTTATCAAATTAACTGACACTTTATTAGACACCTAATTAAACCAGAGAAAGAAAACATGAATGAATGAGGAGTTTCTAATATTATGGCACTACAGGTAATTACTCAGGACTCTTTCTTTACCCAAGCCCGTTTACAGGTGTCTTTACTATGAGGAGATCTTGCAAAGGTCAAATAGTTTAGATAAATAGTTACTATTTATGGGCTAAGATTTAGGAACTGGTCCTGGTTATTTTCTTGCATACAAATATGAGCAAATTTACAGCAAATGAGCTTTTTTTTTTCATTAAAAAGCCCTTCAGGACAGGCGAGAAGAAGAGAGGAGACTGAATTCCAAAAGGGAGCAAAAGAGAAAAATGAAAGGCTGGTGCTTACTTTGAGAATGTTGTAGGCATCACCTTCGCCATCAGATGAAATGGGTATGTAGAGAAACCCATTTAAGGACAGATTGTCAAGTGACACACATGGATTTACGTTGTCTTCTTCCAGGTAGTAGTCCATGAAGCTGTAACCGTGGCTTTCCTTCAGTGGGAGAAGATGATACACCTGGGGAAATGCAAAAAACAGGGAAACATGCAGCAGGTCAGCACTTACAGGGACAGACAAAACCTAACACTCCATTTGTGAATGCCAGCTTCTGAAAAGCAAATGTAGGGAATGCAGCTGTAAAAATACATAGCCCTGTGTCTATAGCGGTGTTAGTGGGTACTTGGTTTGTTCTTGTACTTGCTCATTACCAAAATTAGCCAAGACTCACAGAGCTGGGAGAAAGCTCATTTTCAGGCTTCATAAGGAGAATACTCTTGTCCACTGCACGGAGGGCACACAGGGATCTTGGAGAGGTACGGAGTCGCAGGTGTGTGTTGGAAGCAGGAAGACCTTCCTTGGGTGCAAAACTCAATCTCACCTGCAAATCCAAAAGGAACTTCAAGCAACCACTTTTGCAGACACTGTTGCATCTGTTATTCTGACACTTCTAGCCTTATGAACTGAGCTCTGCTAGTGTCTAATGTACATTCATCTTTGATCAATGTAATTAATAAGGATGAGTGATTCTCTTTTTGTTTCTGTCTTGCCCCACTTCTTATTTTTACAGCTTTGTAGCTTATTTTGGTCACCAATCCTCAGTCAATGTCTGGTCAGAACATTTCATGAACCCATTGTGAATTCTGTCTTCATTCTGGAAATCTAAACTGTCCACAAGACAAACATGGGTTGTGTGAACCATGACTTGTACTCACTTTATTGGGGAGGCACATTTCAACCTGGAAGTCTTCTGAACTGGCAATGACTTCCCCACTGGGTAAAGTGGTGTACACAAGCATCTGTGCCGTGGGAGCAATTGCTGCCTCGACAGAGAAGCTCAACTGAAATGTCCCATAAGCTAAGAGAGAAAAAAAGGTTATTCAATACGCAAGAGGTTCCAGTATATGCATTTGCCTTCCCCTGATAAAAAGGTCAAGTTCACTTCCCAGATAAAAAAAGTCAAGTTCACTCATGCTGAACATTTTTAGTTATCAGGGGCCGGAAAACTGAGGCATGACTAAAATCTGTGGCTGTTCCTGAAGACATCTGCATTCAAAGACTGGCTGTGAATTGATAAATGAGATGAGTTTGGAGGGCCTCAATCTGCCTTGAAGATTCTCCCCAGTTAACACCCGGCATAAATTTCTTGATGCTCCAAAACCTTTTTTTTCCTCCAAGATCTACAAAAAATAGTCGAGGCAAGAAAAGGTAACATGACTGTTGCAAAGGGTGACAGCCATCAAGGTTGCTGAAAGAATAATTTGGCAAGGTTACTGCTAAGCAAGCACCTATGTGGAACACCTAACTATTGCTCCATGCATGGTAGAAAATGCCCCTCTGTGCTGGAAAACTCTTTATATCTGGGCCTGAGCTTTATGTCACTATCTAGGTGAAGAACATCCCTCAGTACTGGCCCAGGTGTGACTTTAGTCACTGCTACTAGTGAGGATACAGAACTTTGTACAGCACACGAGATCTTTTACTGCCATAATCTGTTTTTATCCACTGCAGTGCAACTCCTTCTCACAGACTTACAAAATGTCTCCCTCTTCTCATTTTCAAAAGACATTTAAAGTTGCATCCCAGCCTGTCTCAGTTACTGAAATGTGTAACCCTCGGACATTTATGGGAATAAATGTAAAGGTATTGATTAGAATATAGGTATGCATGTGTTTGCATGCAGGAACAATACCAAAAAAAAAATAAACTCAGGAAAGTGAGAGAGAAAAAGAAAAGGAGACACACTCCTCCTGCTTGTTGTACACATCAATCTCACAACATTGGTAAGCATTCACAATCAGAATAGGGTAGAGCAGCCATCAGAAAGTGCTGGTTTTAGGAAATAGCCAAAACTTACATTTATTTTTGGTTGAATTTTCTAACATTTTCTCATTAAAAAAATAGCACCTGTTGGAACTCAGAGAAAACAAAACTAACCAAAGCCACTTCATCTAAAAAGGTTTTATTTTGAAAATTCAAACATTACCTGCAAAGTTTGAATGAAACGTCCAATACAGTGTTTTAATTTAAGTAATTTATCTACATCCTCCCTACCCCAAATCATCATCAGAAATACTAAAAATACTAAAAAATACATATTTCTGCTCACCATTTCCAGGATTCAGAGTCAGATCATGGGTGTCAGCTAATACGATCTGTCCCTTGGCCATCACCTGTGTAAGAGAGAAATCTTCCTGTAATAGTTGTTGCTGGTGTTGAAAGGCAGGAGAAGGAATGCTCACTGGGTTAATTGTAGAGTGTGAGAAACACCAAGAAGATGCTAAACAAGTGCCAGGCTGGAATTTACTGGGTCTTTGGAGACAAAAATATTTGCTCCTAGGTGGAGCAGTGTTTCCACACTGATCATACTTATCTTTGCTTTTGTACATATTACATATATAGATCAGGTTCAAGTGCGTTTTGCCTCTAACCATACATAACTTTGGGAGTCATCTGCACATTTTTAACAATTTGGAACAGGCTGGAGGTCAAAAAACCTCCTCATTCCTCTCTTTAGTTGCACTGTGAAACAGTATGAAGAAAAATTTCACCAGGATTAGTTTTATAACTGCACAGAGTTGGAACAGAAGACCACAGGCTGCAAAGAACAAGAGCTCGAATAAGGAACCTGAAGTCAGGCAGTAAGCAATAGCCTAAATGTTTCCTGTAATTTCCTCATTTCTAGAAAAAGATTCCTTTTTCATAGTCAAAAATGCCTTTTATTCAATTACTTTTGATGTGGAATATTTATTCTATAGCACCATATTTGAATCTCAAGGTGTGGAATCCACACCTACAAAAAATGGCAGTTCTTTCTCTTTTTGTTTACCTGCTGTATGTGCATATTTAAATTCAATTTTCCCAGGCTACTGGGATAAACAGGTATCTTGTCCTTCCATTAATTGTTAGCAGTCTTGAAAATAAGCACGTAGACCCCTCTAGCACAGGTTTCTATTCTCTTTTTTGAGTATCAGCCTAAGTCCCCCTGATGTTCTGTGCAGTCCACCAGAACTAAAGTGTCTGTTCCACTGACATTTTTCTTGTTCTCCGAAGCTACTCTCATCTCCTCTGCTAGTGTCGTTAAATGGAATAACCAGAAAAACAAATTTAGGCAGAAAGACATTCTATTTGAATATTCATTTGATTCTTGCCGTTCTCCTGAGAGAAACCGACATGTCATTGTTTGGTCACAGTTCAATTGTTCTCTCTTCTCTGATCCCCAAAATGAACAAATTCATAGTTCTTAATGCCAGCACGTAACGGTCTGTTCCAATTACTGTGGTCTCCCAAAATTCTGCACACGGAAGACGGAGAAATGAGAAGCATTAGGGAAATGTATTTACATTGCACAGCTGCAGGCCACACTTTCCATTTCAAACCCTCTCCACCACTACTGGCCATCTAGCAGTGCTCTGGTTGCTCGTCATGGAACAGAGCTAGAGACGACACAGTGCTTTCCTGTGGCTGTAGATCAAAGTAACCCCAAATATGTCTTACCAAATAATAAATGACAATTTTCTTCTGCTCCCCTGTGGCCTCTGGTGTGAAGATATAGTGCACCTGGACCTCTGTTGAGGAGCCACAACTTAATGTGTCAGGCTTTGGCTCAATTTTGAGGAAGCTCTTACTGAGGGAGTAAGACCGAGTGACTCTGCGTGTGGCATGCTCATAGGATGGTGTCATCCAGTCACTGTCATAACAGTTCAGTTCAGGCTTATGATCTGCCTGAAAAAGAAGAATAAAAGGTTAATAGCCAAACGAAATCAGGTAAAAAGTCACATAAAAGTCCACAGAAAATCTCTGGATATGATCTGTATTTTCCAGTCATAGGAGATTGTGGATAACCTGCAGAGAAGACACAGAGAAGTGAGGTTTCCTGACAAGAAACTTGCCTTATTTTACAATTGTCAGAAAAGACTGGTAACCCAGGGGTAGATATTTCGCCTGTTGAAGAGAAAGACAGGCTTACCCCTGTCTCTGCCACTCACTCGGATTTCCAGGGAGAGTTCTGTGAAGCTGGTAGTGTCTATGGAAAACCAGGATTGTCCCTGTTCATCTGTAGTGTAGTTCCCCTTGTACCTGTTTCCACCTGCAGTAATCGTGATGGTTTCATTGGCAAGTGGAGCCTCAGTGCCGTCGACCAGCTTCACCTAACAAAGCAATAACAAACTTCAGGTTTTAGACCAGCAACAAAAAACAATTCCCAAGTAATACATGCTCTTCCCTCTTCTCCTCCTTGCCAGGCAGGATATTTCTTGATAGAGAAGAACAAAAGAGAAGAATGTGGAAACGTGTGAGGTATGCCCTGTGTTGTCTAAGGGAACAATCGAGAAAATTCTCAGCTAAACAACCCGGTCAGCCCATGGAAATTATCTATCAGGATCCTAAGTTCTTCAGTAGTTTTAACTCCCCCATCCAGCTTCATTTGGGACCTCCACCACGTATCATCTGCCTCTTGAACCATGTAACCTGCAGCATGAACATGTAACACCTGAACCATGTAACCCCGCTACTCCATCTGATGGGATTGTGCACTTGTGTGTTTGCTCTGCCATTCATTGCCCGTGGTCTCAGAAGTGCCCTACCCTCCCGAAGAGTGGGATCCCTGGTTTGTACACATAGTCCAGCAGGTCAAAGTGGATTCTGCTCATGGTGGATGTGATACCACAGGAGCCTGTTCCAGTCATCTCGATTCCTGAGACAGAGCACAGTAAAGAGGGATTATTAATGCATTTCTAGTCATATTACTCTTCCTTCCTCGTTTTTGCTGGTTCCTCCTGTTATGGCCTGCCATCACATTGCCTTCTCCACATGGTACATACCTGTGCCATCTTCTGTGATTTTGCCTTGTACCTCAATGCTCATCTCATATCCCTTGCGTAGGAGCTGAAACACCTTGGTCCTCACCACACCAGAAACACACCCCCGAGCATCTGCCTAAGCAAGGGATTGGAGAGAAAACTGAAATTCTGTGAACAAAGTTTGTGCCTTGAGGAATGAGAATAGACACCCCAAACCCAACATGCTTAACTTCTGTTCATGAAATTCCAGACTTATCTTCAAGGGTTGTCTCCAAGACCAGAACTTGTGTTCGGCCTGTTTCCTAGTGTTTCATCCACACATTTTCTGTGTCCTGTGAGGAACCTGACACACAGTTCTCCAAAGCACACACTGGTTTCCTTGTTAATTCCCTCCTGACTTAGTTCTGTTTTTCTTCCTGTTTCTTCCATTCTCTTATTTTTCTTGTTGCCCTTTCTCCTGTATTTAAGCCATGTATAATACCACCTCATCTTCTTTGTTCATCATTCTCTAGATTCCTGTTTCCTCCTCATCTTTGCTTCTTGCTCCCAGTCCGTTCCTCTCACAGTAATGAAATTCTTTCAAACATCTTTTCTCAGTTTGTGGAACAATAGCAAGGAGACCTCATGGCTGGCAACTGGAGGTCTGCCACTAGTTTCAAGGGGTGAGGTTTTCATCACCAGTTCTGTTCCGAATTTAGTGATCCCTCTCTTAAGAATGCCTTCCTGTGAGATTCCCTACTTTTCCCTGGAGAGAATGCTGTCTCTGATGCCGTACTATCTCCCAACAGATTTGATCTCTCTTGAGACAGCACTGCCCATTAACCTTAAGAAAAACCACTACATTTTAATCTTGGGACTCACCTGCCTAGTGAATTCTTCACACACAGATTCTGTTTCTTTTCCGTAACAACTTGAAGCAGACTGGGAATATTTCCGGCATACTTGGACATTCACCAAACCAGGAACAGGCTTCCCATAGGTGTACCTAATCAAAATGTGTTAAACAATGTTTTAGATGAGACAGTCACAGTGCCACTCAGACATATCTCCTTAAAGACCTCTGTAGATGATTTCCTAATGCTTCTTAAAGGCTGACTAATCTGCCATTTTAATGATTTCCAGCATTTCCATAGTGAGATTCTTCCATCATCCATGGAAGAAACATTCATCCTGTTCTAGGTGGGAGGTCTCTGCAGAAAAAGATTGACTTTAGAAAATTATTTCAGCCAGGAACATCCTTGTATTACAAACTGCTCCGGGTTCAATGAAGAAATGGAAAGGCAACCAGGTACTCAGAAGGAGCTATTTATGAGTTAAAATGAGGCTTTGCATCACCAATCTAAAAGATGTCTGATCTGACATCTCGGAGTATTTGAGGGTTCAGCATTGGCAGAGAAGCTCTAACTGACGAAATGTAAAGACAGAAAGAGAAAATGTGAAATAAACTGGGAAGAGAGAGATGCAGATTTTTTTGACATAATCTTTTAAGGAATGCAGGGAAGACCCTTCACTTTGACTGTTCAGGCCAAGCAGCAGGTTCAGGATTGACAGAATGAAATAAGTCTGCACTAGATGCTTGGAAAAAGTTTAAAAAGCTTCCCTGAGCTCTTCTTGTGGTCCTCAGCAGAAAGGAAGAGTGAAGTATAAGCAAGAGAGATTTACTGGAGCTCTGTGACTCACAGACCACAGACAGACACTGGAAGCTCGTTGTCCTTAATGGTGATCATCTTTGGCACCTTCACCAGGACCTCGAACCTGGGCAGCACTAGATGGGAGAGAGAAAGGCTGGTATGAGAAGAGCGAACAAGAGCTGTTGTACTACACAACAACCCAAGCACAGAGCCGGGATCACCTCCACATGAACCTCTCTGTGGTCTTCAGTACAGGTGTCTACCCCTTCCATAGGTTTTCTCAGCCTTCCTTCACCACTGTTTGGGTTCAAAGGCAATTAAGGAATTTGTAGTCCTTACCTTCCCTTATTTGCAGCACAGGCTTATGTGATCCCACTGGCACCAGACAGTGGAGCAGACCCCTCACCTGTGTCCATTCAGAAGGACACACTGGTCCTGTGTGTCGTGTCCACAACGCATAACTTGCCGCTAGGACTTGGAGCAGCGCATTCACCACCTTTGTAATTTACTACATCGAAATACCCTGAATCACTGATTCTCTTGGGTGATTCTTACTGTTCTGGAGACCCAGAGCTGCTCTCAGGCTCGCCAAGATGCACCATGGGTCCTGCATACCCAGAGAGTTCAAGTGAATCTAGCCACAGACTCTCAGGTCTACAAACACCCAAGAAGTTTTATTAGAGAACTAGGAGTTAAAAGGCTCCCTGCAGCAGCATATTTCTCCTTACTCAGTCTGCTACCAGTCTGTTTTTGTAACATTTGTGGATTGTTCTTCAGTCACAAGTTTTCTACCAAACATGTTTGCTAAGCCTTCTCAGAAACAAGGAAGAGCAAAAATAGAGAGGACTATGAATAGAGAAAGAGACCTTATGCAGATGATGAGAGAAGCAAAATAGGGTCACCAAAATATTGTCATCTCTTACTTCATATCTTGTGCTACTTGCAACAAGCTGTTGGACTGAAAAGCAACTAAGACAAAGTCAGCTGAGATTGGTGCCACAAGCCATGCACAGGAATTCTGGCATCTCCTGTGCTTCCAAGAGCACTATGAGCAAATACAAGCTCAGGCAGGTTGCAGAGATGCCTAAAGACAGCAACCACTTCTGATACTTAGCATTTCCTGGCTCAGCCCCTATGAGCCCCATTGCCTGTTTATTCAGTCCCTCCCTTCTCCATGTTGTTCCCAGGAAATTCCAAATTGAGCTGTCACAGTAAAAGGCATTACTGTCAAATTCCTCTCCTTACCAAATTCCTCCACACTGAAGGAGTGCTCCACATGGGATGTGAAGCTCTTCTGCACAACTATTTTGTAGGAGCCTTGGATGGGGTCTGAGGTGAGAGGGAAGGAGAGCTGTGTAAAGCCTGTTTCCAGTTCCACTCCTTGCCACTGGTACACACGGTTCTTCTGGGGATCCTGCAGGTGAGGGTTACAGTGTCACAAGACAGTACAGGAGAGTTCCAGGCGCAGAGCAGTGCAGTGCCCAATGTAGACGCATCCCAGCTGGGAAATGCCTATCTGTAATTACTCAACAATCTGGGAGGTTCTGAAAGCACTTACCTGTCAGTTCTGCATAACTAGCACGCAAGAAAGCTTTTAAACGCTTTTAACACCCGGGGGTGTTGCCTCCCCCTCAGCTCTACCTGCAAAGGGTGGGGCCAGGAAGCTAGGCAAGACAGACTGGCAAGATAACAGAAGGGAACAGAATTGATATCAGAAGTAAGTGGAGTGCATGGAGAAAGGAGGCAAGTGTCAGCTTTCTTGACTGGCTATACAGCCTGCAAAACGTTTTTCCAACCCCTGCCTGGAATGAAGACTGCTGACTACCAGTACACAATCTGCTGAGGAATCAGACACCTGACTTATTTATGGGACTGGGAAATGTACATGTATAAGAGTCCTAAGCTAGTGGTGAGATGGGGGAATGGTGACAGGAACAGAGGAAACTACCCCACATACAGGCATCCAGCTGAGAGCCCTCCCTTATGTCTCCATGCTCCTAATGCTGGAGCTGAAGTCTCATCACTACTACATCTGTGTATTGCTCCTTATTAACTATCAGTAATTAATCCCCTCAGCCCCAAATTTCTTGTAGAAGTCACTGAAACAGTGACAACTGCCACTTTCAGAAGACACTGAAACAGTGGTGCTGTGTAGCTTGAGGCACCCTTTTCAGGCTCCTCAGCAGGATGGTTAATATTTAGAGTCTTTCATTTTCTGCCTGCTCTTTGCATTGTACCTTGGCTGTCACCAAAAGTTTATTTACTCTAGATAGGTGTGTGACTCAAGGTATGTGACTATGTGCATTTACCTCACTGAGATTTTATCTCAGGGCTTAGGGAAAATGGGGATGTGAATGACATCTCCCAGATGGAGGTCATTAGTCAAGGGGCAGAAGAGGGGGCCATGCTCCCAAGAAGCCACCTGGGAGGGTGGCACAATCAGTAACATGCATCCCATGGCTCTGAACAAATCCTCTTCATCATCACATTTCAACCCTGCTGAACAGTTCACCACTTATTTGAGGGACACCACTGCGCTTCCTCGGAAGAGGAATTCAAGAAAATGATTACAGCTGGGCTTGTGAACTTGCTGCCATTCCCGTGATGTGGAGGTAAGGCCTGAAGACCAGTTTGTTTTTCCTCAGAAAGGTGTTCTATTTTTTTTAAATTACACAAGCAATAGGTCAGGATAATAGTTCAGAAGTGGCAGACTCATACTAACTTCTGCCTTTTTGCTTCACTGAGATAAATTATTGGCATTAAGGGGGTGGATTGATGGACACTTATTTCCTTAGAAGTGCTGACATTTAGGCTGTCACCTTTCTCCACTACTGCCACTCTTTCCTTTGGTCCAGTCCAAATTTCATTCAATCTTGTGGTAAACTGCACTGACAGATCTGATTTGGCTGAAAAAAGTACTCTAGAGTAAAGCAGTGGATTTTCTGCCACAGGAGTTTCCTGCTCTACAAGACTGCCTTGTAGACAGCTGTGAAATCCAAACAAAGGGCAGTGCTGGACTGAGAAGGAGCACTGAGGAAGAGAGAGGGGATGGTGGGGATGAAGGACAAGGCCTACCTAAGCTGGCTCAAACAGCACAGACAAACACCACGCTTTACAGGCTAGAGCTGAAAACACAGATGGCCTTCCTAGAGGCTTAGAAAGGAAGGCTTTCATGGTATTGACACACATACACACAGAGGTTATGAAATTATTCAGCTTGTCAGACAAAGACATATTTCTGGATGCAGTGGAGAGGATGTATTTGTGCTTGCTCCTTTCATGAAATTCCTGTACTCAGTAAAGTATCATCTCATTGAAAGGGAAGGGACCCCATGGGGCAGCCCTAGCAAAAGGTAGTTCTGAGATGCTCCCCTCGGCCTGCTAATCCACACCACCCACTGTCTTACTCTTCTTGCTCCAATATTCACAGACCATCAGCAGCCCACCAACTCTGCAGCTCTTTTCTGGAAGTTTGTGGATGGGAAGAGAGAATGACACCACTCTGAAAGGAGGATAAAAAAAGGGGCACAGCCTGGTTTTGGCCTACCTTCTGCCTCCTCTGCTGTGATGACTCTCCAGCTCTAGACAGAGATGGAGCAAAAGGAGACAGCAACCCCACGCAGCAAGGAACAGTGAAAGGACTGAATACATAGGACTCATTAATCATGTAAACCAAAATAAAATTTGTGCACACTAATTTCAGGGTCCGTCCATGAGCCCTTATCATTAGCTTTTTCAGAAGAAGATATCCCAAATAAAAATTGTACATTTTGGGTTCTCATCTGAAAAAGTGAGTGCTTGAATCATTGATGGAAACATCCTTCCTATTGACTTTTGCCTGCCACTGAAGTTCAACCATTAAAAAAAAACCAGACAAAAAGGACATACTTAGGAGAACAGGGGATGTCTACTTACCTAATTTTGTTTCTTTGGTTTTGATAGCTTATTTAATACAGATCTCTAATTTCAGCCACACTTGGCAGGCAGAAACTCTTAGTTCTGATTGGGAAGAGGAATAAGCCCTTTAGATGATTTCTAGGCAAGTGTAGTTCTGTTCACAGCACGGCTTGTGATGGTTAATTAGTTTGCTCCTACAGCACACTCTGCGATCAAAGAACCATTGTTGGAACTTTTTTTGATGCATAACAACTCAGCCTTCTTTTAAACAAAGGGGAAACGTCACACACGCGTGATTTTTCCCTTGCACCTCAGCCTGAAAACACCACTGCTGGAGACTGGTACCTCCGTGCCTGCACATTCTTCTGCAAATAATAATGTAGTTATCCACTCACCTGAACGTAGACAAAGGGAAACTGTGGGGAAAACAAAAGAAAATCAGTGTTAGAAATATTAATCACATGGAAGTAATTTCCAGATTTGGACTGAAGGGCAGAAGAACAAATTTCTAACAAGTCCCTTGAGTTCTTTCCTTTCTGTACTTGCTCTGTTTCCTTGGTTCTTGATGGCTAAGGGAATCTTTTCTAGAATATTTTAGGGCCCTGACTTTTTGTCTTACCAGAGTATGAAAATGTGATGAAGTACGAGTTTTCAAAGAACTTGTCTGCATGAGGAACTTATTGTCAAATAAAAGGTGGGCTTGCACCCCAACCAGGTCCATAAAACCAAGTTCTTGTAACTCCGCTCTCTGAGTGTGGGATTGCATCCACTGCCAGCAACAACTGCACACCTGTCACTACCAATGGAAACTTGTCCCACCCATCTTTTTCAGTAATGAGATCCCTGCCCACGTGCTCAACCACACACATTCATTTGCAAACCTAGTTTATTTTTTCAAAAGGATCTATATGCTTCCAAAAGCTTTTTCAAAAAAAAAAAAAAAAGCTTTTCAAAGCTTTTTCAAAAGCATCTATATGCTTTTGAAAAGGGGGATGTGTTTCTCAGCCAGTAGAGACAGGTGGAGTGTGTCCTAGGATAGAATATGGAACAGGTAAACCATGGTGTGAGAGACCATCATATGCTTTAAGGGCTGTCTTCAGTGGTTCTGGATGATGACAATACTGGTGTTAATTTGGAATTAAATCTCCTGGCTAGCAACAAGGAATTAAGGCTCTACCTTCTCATTCAGCGGGTAGAAGTCTTTGTCCAGAGAGATGATCCGAATCTGAACTGAAGGGTGTAACAGAAAAAAAGGAAATTCCACTGTTAAATTTGTAGCCATCACCAGGAAATGTCAATGTTTCAATAATTTATAACTCAGATTAATTCCTCGGATGAACAGGCTCTGAATTGAGATCTCTAAGTAATAGAAAAAATTACTTCAGGCTCTTTTGCTTGCAGGTAGTGAGGGGCAGATAAATTTAGAAGGATAATCAGGTCTTGGCTGAATTGAATTATCTCTTGGGAGTGCGTGTCCTGCTTTGTTGATTCTGGTGCAGTCAAGGGAGACTATGCTTTGCAGTCATCCCAGTTTTGTGCCTCTAGCTGAGTAGAAAGAATCAGAGCCTGTGCCTACGTCTGGCTGAGATGCTGTGCCTGGAGAATGAAGATTAGCAACGATGAAAGTACCGTGAACTAGACCTGAGCTGACAGAAATAAGATTTACTGAGTGCCTTATACCCCCCATGAAGAAATCTGAAAACTTTAATACAAGTATAGCACCTCTGGAGAATGGAGTCCTTAAGATTTTATGCTGTCAGAGTCAACACCACCCCAATTCCCAGTACCTGTCTGTCCGGGCTTGTAGATGGGTTTGTCTGTCTGGATGAAGACCAAGCTCTCAGAATTCTTGACCAGCACTGACTTGCGGCTCTTGAACTGCAGTGTGTCCCCTGTCACTGTCACAGTGAGAAATGCCACTGATGTGCTATTGGATTTTGGAAGCTAAGGAGAATGAAGAGGATAACTGCTTTACTGATTCATCCCATTGCACCGAGCTTTGAAGGAAGGAGTGCTAGCTGAGTCAGAAAGTTCCCTAAAGGGACAAAAAAGACTCAGTGCAGGGAGCAAGAAAAACCACGATTGCCTTCCTTCATTTATATACTTTTCTTAGAGAAATATTGAATCTTATTCCATCACATGATTTATCAAAATGAAAATTAACCCAGATTCATTAATTAGGGTATGGAACCTGTTGCTTGCATTACTCACCAACCAGCCTTCTGCAGTAAAAAATTGTGAATAAGCTCCAGAAGCAGCCAAAAGACTTCATGGACCTCACTGTCCTTAACAATGCCCCAGCTTCTACAGTTTTCACTCCACGCTGATATTTTTCATCTCAGGCTTACACACATCAAACAAACATGGGGCACATTCTGTCAGTCAAAGTTCCAAAAGACTTCTCTAAGTCATGAATGCAGAGCAGTATCACGTGGGACACAGAATTTGATAATGGGGGAAAACTAGTCCTCATGAGACTAGCAGTCAGTTTTCCACACTGAATTAATTCATTTGTTTGTTTTAGTTTAGGGGTCTCTGATTGCAATGTGTCTTATTTCTGGACTGTTTGGACCTACTATGCCAGATCAATAAACACAAGAGACCATCCCACAAGGGTGAGATACTCACAGAGAAGGGGATGCAGGTGAATACATCTTTTTCTGACACCACATCATCAATCAAGCTCCTGTTCTCCCCCAGATGTTCGAGTGTGGCACTCAGCGTCACAGACTCGTTCAGGTGGGTCAGCTGAACACAGATTTTCTCATGAGAGTTCGTGTGTATTAAAAAGGGCACCAGCACCATGTACTGCCTAGGAAGAGAGGGAAGCAAGAAAGATCAGAAATGTGAAACAGTTTTAAGGCAACAGTTTCAAGTGAAGGGAAATTAACAAATCAGCATGCCTAATCCATTGCTATCCCTGCACATTGCAGGGCATATAACATGAGCATTCGTTTTATTTTGGGTTTATACATATTAAACGGTCTAACTAATTAGCCTAAAAGCAGGAAAACGCTTGCAGTAGAAGGAACAATTTCTATGCTAATGGCGAGTGCTTTACAAAGGATGTTTTGTTTGGCTTCACAGCAGGGAGTAAGGACGGTTTGAAAGGTTTCAGGCTGTTAATTGAATTTTGTATATCCCACAATCTCCTTTTGAGACTCAAAGGCATTAGCTAAAAACAGTTGAGGAAAAAACCCACCCACTTGTCTGGCTGCTCCAGTCTTTGCCTATCCAGGTTTCCAAATCCTTCACATGCTGAGGAAAGATGTGAGTGCTTGCAGTTTGGGACCTTATTAAGACGAGCACACAAAGGATTTCAGAGTGTAGTGTTTTATTGCAACTCAAGTGTACTCACATCTTCAAAGAGCCTTTGACAAAGGTCCCTCACAAAGGACCCTTAAACTAAGCTGCCATTCAATAAAAGGGATCATTTTACTAATAAATCAAATAATTAATTCTGTCCTGGATTAATTGTTTAAAAGATAGGACAGAAAGGGTAGGAACCAGTGAAAACCTCCAGAGTTTGTGTTGAAACCCATGTTCTTCAGTATATTCCTAAATGATCCGGGAAATACAATTTTCTCATAATTGTGCAGGGTAGGAAAATTCCAAAAATTTACTTATGTATTTGTGCAAAATTTTTTTTATATGATAGAACTGAGTAGCAAAAATAGCAAATGAACTGTTCATAAAGGGAAAATAATAAGTGAGCTACTACCACTCGGACTTGAGCACTGTTTGTCAGTCTTGGAAAATTCTCAATCAGTAACAAGTAACGAACCGACTGTGGGGAAGTGTTCAGAAAGGAATAGAGGACAAATACAGCTGGGTCCATCCAGAGCTACATTTTTGCCTGGGCTTTGAGCCTTATGGGGAGTCCTAAAGCTACTGTAGAGGCAGTGGGATCCAGGCAGTACCTGCATTTCGTTCACCATGAGGCACTGGGATGAAGTGCAGTGAAGAGCCTGCTGGCAACTCTGCTCGGCCTGTGCTGCTGCAGAAGCTGTGAAAGCAGGGAACTTCAGCCTCCCAGAGAGTGAGTTACAACTTGTGACTCTCCGCTTTCTCCAGTGTTTCCTTTCTTCCACAACCTTCTTACCACGGCTTCAGCCCATGCTGCTTCCCCTAATGTCATTCCCTCCATCCCCTGCCAGTGGCGCTGGCAATGTGACAATAACATCCAGTCTACAGAAAGGACAGCATGACCTAGTTCGTGGGGAATTTGGCCTCATTTCTCTTCCTGTTCACTGTTGTGCTGAAATTTTGGCCAACTTGAAGAACTTCCCCTTAGGCTGGCTTCCCTGCCTTTGAAACAAAGATACAAACCATGCTGTTCATAGACCTCTCCTTAGGTGTTTGGGGATGTATCGTTGAAAAGAGACAGATGAATTAATACGACCATTTTAAGTAACTTTGGTCACAAAATCCATGTACAGACATTCCGGGACAAAAAGCATCTGGGCTGACAAAAGAGACCTCAGCATGCAATAAGCTCTTCTGATGAGAGAGGCAGTGACTCCAACAGAGGCATGCACCAAGGAGGAATAGGAGACCCTGGAGATAGTGGCTGAGGCAAAAATGATTAGTTTGTCAATACAGAGAAGGTAATACTGTAGCTTAAGGTGGAATAATGTCTGTCTGCGCATTGACTCTCAGCTACTTACTAGAACAAGCACCCAGCCGAAAAAGGCAGTGAATTTCATCAGCCCAAATCCATACCTCCCAATTCCAGTGTCATTATGACCTCACACTTCTGACCATAAGCAGAGTACTCCCAAGCATGTCCACTGCATTGTAAAACAGCTTGCATGCACAGCCAGAGTAGGAGAACAATACCTTTTGGCTGCATTCTTCCAAAATCATAGAAGTTTAAGTTACAAAGGACCTCTAGATTTCTCAAGCCCACCTTCCCTCCTGGAACAGGACTTTTGCAAAGGACACCATAGATGGAGTTTCTACCATCGCTCTGGGTCACCTGTTCCAGTGCTGCACTAACTTGATATGTTTTTTTCTAATGTATAATCTGAGCCTTAATTGTGTCTCGACACCAGCTGGCTACCTCTGAAACAGAAATAGCAGCAGCTGTTTCTGCCCAGAGAATTTATATCCCTGCTTGTATAGGGCACAGTAAGCAAGTCTGGATTGGAAGTTTAATTTTTGTCTTCAGTTCAAGGGTTGCTTCCTTTCTGTGTTGTGTACAGCATCTGATCTATCCTGCATCCACAACAAAACCACTACCCTTATGCTACCTAGCAGTTCACCACTCGGAACTGCCTTCCTACTAGGCCTCCTGTCTTCCTTCTGTGGACCCCAACAACACCCCCATCTCTCTCCCAGCTCTCAGCCTTTCTTAGTTCTACCCTCCCAGAGTGGGGCTCAGGTAAGGCACAAAAGTAGCCTCCAAAAAGATGGAGAGGATGGAGATGGACTATTTACAAGGGACAGGACAAGGGGAAATGGATTCAAACGGAAAGAGAGGAGATTTAGATTAGATACTAGGGAGAAAATTTCTTCACTGTGAGGGTGGTGAGGCACTGGCACAGGTTGCCCAGAGAAACTGTGGCTGCCCCATCCTGAAGTGTCTAAAACCAGGTTGAATGGAACTCTGAGCAACCTGGTCTAGAGAAAGGTGTCCCTGTCAATGGCAGGGGGTTTGGAACTAGATGATCTCGGAGGTCCCTTCCAACCCAGGCCATTCTATGGTTCTGTGATTCTATGTTGCCCACAGGTCTGCCCTTTCCCCCTGATGTTGGGCAAGGATGAATTAAGATTACTTAATCTTAGTTACATCAGATTACTGTAGGGAAACCAGAGAGCTCTGCCTGACCCCAAAGCAGGCTTGGTTGGCTGATTTACCCCAGAAGCACCCAAACAGGGCAGATGAATGAGGGGTTGATGGTACAGTGTGAGTCAAAGGTCCTTCAGGCTGCCCCTGTTAGCACTTCACCTCTGACCTCCCGGTAAGTGGCAGCAGTAATGCTGCACCTTCTGCCAGCACTATGGCAGTGCTCTTGGGCATGAAACCTCTGCAGCAAGCATTACAAGACCCGTGTTGGTGAGAGCTGCACCTCTGTCAGCACAGCAAGAGGAACAGCAGCCAAGGTCTGAAGAGGGAGACCGCTCCCACCCAGACCAGAGGCTTCAGAGCAACACTCTCTGGTGGGCAAGGCTGGGGTGGGCATGCCAGTCTCCAGCCCACCTGTGCCATGCCAGGCTGCCCCTCTCCCCGGGGCCATCGGCAGAGTTCGAGCTGCAGCCGTGCTACTGGGCTGCACAGCCCCGGCCCGGGTGTCCAGGGAGGGCGCTGGCACCAGCCTCCGTGCCGGAGGAAGAGAATCTAGGTCACAGATCCTCTCCGGGAACAAGTACATCTGATGCTGCCAAGGGAAACAAACTGGCAGGAGAAAGGGGAACAAACTGGCTTGAAAGCAACAGGAGAATGGGGAGAAGTAACTCAGTGATTGAAACAAGGATACTCCGGGAAAGGTAAGCACCTGGATTCCAGCATCATGCCCACAACATCACAGGCCTTGAGAGGTTTCTAGGTAGGAACATAATGAGGCAAAGATGTTGTGAGGATCCAGGTGTGGACTATCAGGCAGCTGCAGGGCAGGACTGTGGGCACTGCGGGCAGAGACTGGGGGGAGGGTGGAAGGAGGCCACTGGCAGAGATGATGGTGGGGAGGGGTCCCAGGGCTGGACAGCCAGGGGATTACAGGATGGGAGTGGGGAGCACTGTCAGAGCTGTGCAGGAAACTCGGGGCTTGGTTATTAGTGGGAAGAAAAGTGAAGGAAAAAGGGAGCACTTAGACCTCCCTCCCCCCTCCGCACGTGTAGCTTACGGTTCTGCGTTGAGAGGAGTATTTCCAGGAAGGAAGAAGAGAAGAAGGAGGAAGATGTTTGGTTTGCTGGGCAGCTTGTCCTTCCCCATGGTGCAGAGCAGGTCGTGGTGAGCCAAGCAGTGCTGCTGTTTTCCTGCACCTTGTAATTCTCCTCCACTCTGTGCTCTGTCAGCCTCTTTATAACTGCTCTCTGCAAACAGCCCAGGGGCTGGAGGAGATAAGGGCTGGGGGCCAGGGCCCATCCGGAAACAGGGAGAGGCGGTAAGGAGGAGCTGGAACAGAGGGACAGCATTTGGCCAGAGACTCTGAAAGTGGGGGAAGGGTATTTATTTGGGTAATGCTTATATTAGAGATCTTTGAATGATTCATACCCTGTTCTCCTTAACCCATCAGAAATCCACAGTGTTGGGGATATGAACTGTGTTCAGCACATGGTAATATTCCCTGCGGGCAGCATCCAATCACAGCAATCTGATTTAAATTTCCACAATATTTCCTTCGCAGTTCCTCTTCATCAGCACTTTAAAATATATTATTTTGAGTTGGAATGACTGACACAAAAGGTGAAATTAGTAAGTTAATACAGGCCATTGTGAATATTAACAAATCTCAGTTGCAGCATGCCTTTTTCTGCAAAGTTTCTTCCGAGCCACACCATCCTCACTGCTTTGCCTGGAAAAGATGGCACAAAAATTTGATGTGTCCTACACTTCCAAGTTTATGACCACTACAGAAAACACATTTTCCCTTGAAAATACTGTAAGATATTGAACTGTGTAATTTTAATCACCTTAACCCTATTCTGGTATAGTTTCCTCTGTTTTATTTTCAGTTTCTATTCTTTAGCTTTATAGGTGACTGACAATTGCCCAGTAACAGAGTGGCTCACTGCTGATTGCAATTACAGGAAGAAAAGGTGTCTGTGGTTGGGTGTAAATAGTCTCAGTACTATCACAACAGTAGTATATGTGGGAATCCTTGTCTGCTCCAGAACTCTTAAGCAATTTTGGAACCTCTGCCACCAAAGGTAAATGGTCCCAAGAAAGACACCTGTTTCTCTAATATGATCCTGTTCAGTCTCAAGGACTGTAGCACAACACTCAACCCTCAAGGCTGAAGTCAAGCAATAAAATGAACTTCAACCTCTGGCTTTGAAGAACAGGCATGTGTGAAAAGAAAAAGCTGTGGAAACATTTCTTCAAAACACTGGTATCGTGCCTAAGGTGGTCCATGCACTTTCACCTAAGAACTCCTGTTGGAAACCAGTAGCTCTAGCAAGGGAATGTCTCTCCTTAGAATCTACATCAGCTTTGCGTGGTGACAGGTGAGAAACAAACCACTGTAAAACCCAAGACTTGTATTAACAGCTCCGGTTAACAAAATTGTATTAGCTGTTCAGCTAAAGGCAGAAAAAATACTAAATGAGGAAAAAAAAAACCTCTATTATTATTTTAAAGGAAATCCAAATTATTATATTAGTTTTCCCAGACTGTGACTCTAAAGCAAACAAACCCAAAGCAATTTATTTCATATGACAAAAAAGTATGACAGGAAAACATACTCAGATAAATCAACAGGAGTAATAGCAACACCTAAAGACATAAAAAAGGGTTTGTCACTGTACAGGAGACAAAATACTGCACAGGCTTCAGTGAAGGGAAGGTCATCTATTAAAAAAACTCAGACAATATGAACATTTTACAAGTTGCAACAAGCAGGAACAGGACACACAATGAAACAAAACACCATAAAACAGCTTCCTCAGCCAAACTTCAAATGAAACTGAAAATGTCAGAATGAATAAAGATCATTCACTTTAGCTGCTTGTTGAATAATTTAACCTGAGAGAAGGGCCTGGAGGCAGATGAACTGCCTTTCCCAGACGTGGACAGCTGGGCTGTCAAATATAACTCATATTTCTGTGGTGTCATATGAACAAATGAGCAACTTCAGGCATGGCAAAGCCATCAATGAATTATTCTCATTTTAATGCACTTTGTAGATTAAATTGCAAACCACACTGGTAGCTGAATTTTATAAATGGTCCTGTGACCACATTTTGTGTGATGTGAGGTGGCCATCTGTAGGGTAAGCCCTATACAAAGTAGGGGTTTTCTGTCTTTCTCAGCTATATTATAACAAACATCCCTTCTATGTATAAACTTGGTCTTGCCTTAAAAGAAATTTACACAGCATGTTGCAAAAAAGGCTATAAACAAGGTTGTTTACCCTCAGGCATGAGAAATCTACAGCGTGTCTCTGATACTTAGAGTACACAGCACACACAGAGTAGGATAAATTGTTGAAATCCTATTAACAAATCCATCTAAGGTCACTAATGAATGATATCTGATAATTTTAAAATGTGTAAGCAGGAAACTGTTTGCATGTTAGCAGATATTATTGGATGTTACAGAGAACTGAAGATAATCCCTGATATAGTAATGTATGACAAGACATTCTAATTTGTATTTTGGACTACTCAGAGTATTGCCAAGGAGGAGGGAGGAAAAAGCCAAAACAGTTACAAATGTGTCTGAGAACAGCACTCAGGACAATCAACTGTGCTCTTTTTGAGTCATATGACTCTTCAGATAAAAATTTACCATATAAAAAAACATATTAAATGCATACAGATTTTCTGTTTGGCTTTGGCTGTTAAACTATTGTCTGGGCTCCCTCTCTCCTCAGATGAAGTACAGGCACCTCATGGAGGTCCTTCTGCTGGCCCTGAGGTTATGTTCAAGTCAGGTTGAACAGTGCTGGAGCCAGGCTTTCCTCAGAGGTGCACAGTGGCAGGATTGAAGGCAATGGGCCAAGCCTCATACAGAGAAACAATGAGCAGATGGAAGGAAAAGCTGTTTCTCCCAAGGGCTTTGTAACAACGGAACAGGTACAGACAGGGGCCATGACACATCCATCTCCAGAGACCATCCACACTTCATAGTGCAGGGCCATGAGCAGATGTGCCAGTCTAGAAAAAACCCATACTCATAGTGTGTAGGCATTTCAGAGATTTCTCCCACTTAGATTTAATGTTCTCTTAGCTATGAAACAGTAAAACTCCAAATCAGTGCCTCCCTCTGGAAGGCTGCTCAAAGAAGGCAGCAGAAGCTGTGCCAATGCCACCTCCCTGTGGCATGGCCCATGCTGTGCCTGCCTGATGTGACACCCACCTGCTGCAGAGCTGTGCAGGGGCTCTCGCTCCTCAGCCCTGTCTCCCAGAGCCTGCTGTCCGAGCTGAGGTGGCCAAAGGGAAGGGCTTTGTGCTTGGCTCAGTTCCTGACTTGCTGGGTAACATAAGGCAAGGCCATTGAGCCCTCTCTCAGTGCTGCAGCTAAGCCAGATGTTTGGTACCCAAGATGTGAGTCTTTCCCCAGTGGGGAGAACAGCTGGGGCTCAGCTGGTGTGTTTGTCCAGGTTTTTGAGATGGAGGATGCTACAGGAAGGCCTAACCAGAAAGTCCTAATGGAGCCCGAGGCAAGGAAATCAGATATTGTCACATTTAATCCTTTCCCCTGCACCTCTGCTTTGTACGGTTTCAACTTGTGTGGCAGGGCAGAGCTGACCTCTCAGGTCAGGGGAAGGCGTATGAGCCATGACAGTGTAACACAGCTGGAGAACACACCATTTATCAGGAACCTTTTGAACACAGTATCCTGCTACAAAGCCTGTCCTGGGAAGAGGACAAGACCTTGCCTAAGCAGCCATGGGCTCTGAAGAGAGAGCCAGCTGTGCATCCCACAGACAGTGCACAGAACTTCCCAGATGTGCTTTACCTTGGCACAGACCTTGGGGGCACAACGTGCCTTGACAGCAAGGACAGCAAGGGGAACCGGTGGGATCTAGAGCTTATCACTGCTAGAGAAGTAGAAAACATCCGGCACAGTTAAGCAATTGCTTCCAGTAATAACCCAGCCTTAACCTCCCTACGGGTAGTGAGTCAAAGGGTAGGAGGCTGAAAAAATGTGTGAGGTCAGCACTTTAGCAGCATGCACAGAGTCCTGTCAATACCCAGTGGTGATTTTTATTCCCTTCACCTCTGACTGCCTTGTTCAAATGTACCCCCTTTTCTCTCTCAAACAGGAATTTTAAAATCTGCTGGGTTACGTACACAGTGTGACACCATGGGGTCCAGAAGCCCTGCTGGAATCATGTTGATAAGGGAGATCCTGCTTTGCCCAGCAGGAACAGTGATGTGGCAGAAAGGAGATCAGTGTGCTGAGCTGCAAGAGTATCAGAAAGGGGAAGAGTGAGACGTTCCCTTGAAGGAAGTTATTAGATCCTGTATTCAATGTAATGCCTTGCTTTTAGGATCTTCTTGACCTTCAAAAGGTGACCCTTACGAGGTCAAGCAGAAAGAAGCATTCTCCTGCTGTGAGCTACAGGATTAGCTTACACTATGCTGCTTTTTCACTTGAAAAATTCTCGAGGAAACTTCATTGTTGCTCTGAATACAACATTCAAATGTGTGAGTGATGTTCCTCAGTAAGTCCTTCTCTGATGCTAGACATTTCACAGCCAGTGGAACCAGAGGTGTGACCACACTTCTGTGTCACCTGAATGATGAATCAGATGGTGGGGTCACTTGAATGCAGAGAAAGCCCTACCTCCCTAATTGTCCACCAGGTACAAAATGAACTCAACAAAGAAATAATCCGAGAACAAGGCTGACTTGTTTCCTCAGAGCAATTTGACATCATCATTTGTTGACTGAAGGTTCCTCTGACATGTTTCTGGTCTTCTCTGGTCATTGAATTGGTTGGCCATTACTCACACTTCATATTTGACACAGGTGCTGAGAAGTCAGGTGGGGGTTGGTCTCTATTTAGGAAGAGGTTTTTTACAGAAAGAGTGATAAAGTACTGCAATGGTCTTCCCGGGGAGCAGGTGGAGTCACCATCCCTGGATGTGTTTAAAAAGAGATTGGATGTGGCACTCGGTGCCATGGGTTAGTTGAGGTGTTAGGGCATGGGTCGGACTCGATGATCTCGAAGGTCTCTTCCAACCTAGTGATTCTGTGATTCTGTGATCTAAGTCAGATAGGTGAGCTCTTGCTGTGCCATAGTCTAATCGCTTGGCACTACTACCTGTGACACTGCATGGATCACAGAGGATTTGAGTCAAAAGATGGAGCACCTAAACTCCCCAGACCGAGGACTCCTTTGTCTGACCCTAGCTAAGCATTTGAGGGGGCTAAGCAAGAGAATGCTTCTACACTAGAGCTCATCTTTCTCGGGACACACATTTTTTTTTCTCTAGACTTCGCATCCTGCTCCCTGTACTGTGGATGAGACTCATCTTCTACTGTAAAAAAGTTTACATTCACTTTTCAAAGCAAGTATAGTCATTTTAAGCCCTTGTCTTAACTAGGCCATAACATCAGCCTTTTGCAGATCCTGGAGTGTGGACTCCACATGAGCAGCAAAGCAGCTCCCATGGTACAAATAAACTCTACAAAGAATTATTTAACACAAAAGGGAAGTAAGCTTGACAGAGCATTTTAGTCAAAGACACTATAACGTGATTATACTTTGTTAAGTCTTTTTTATTAACAAGAATTGCGTTTCAGAACAGCTTTTAATGTACTTCTAGCAGAACCATGCATGGACCCATAGGAAAACCAGAAGCTTCAGAGCAGGTACAAAGACACTGGCAGACACCAACAGTGAAGTTGGGAGTTTCCTATTTATCGTGGTGTTGCTGACTCAGTCCAAGATCCCGCACAAAAATTTCAGCTTTTTAAAACTAAGATGTGCAATACCAAGCACAGTAAACCAGTGCATGTGCCTTTGAGTTGGCAGCCGTATGGCACCTTGTAGCAGCTCTTGGGCCAGTGAGCCTGATTTTATCACATTTGGACAACACAGTTTGCTCAGTCTGTATGTCTAAAAAATTACAGTAATTCTACTTTCTGAGACCTGGAACATTCCCCAGATCCCTGGCACCCCAGGATTATCAGATGACAGAGGAAGAAATTACATTCAGTCTAGTGGGTGGCCCTGGCTAGTTCAGTCCACAATTAATATACTTGCTTCAGTTTCAGGTGCCTGGCACAAAACCTAGAGCTGAAGTACGACACCAAGGTTCCAGACATTTTGGAGGTGTTGGAATGTGTTTTAAGAATCTTGCTGTTCCCTGTGGGAGTGGAAGCCAGGGAGACATGATCTGGATGTAAAAATCTGGAGAGAGAGTGTGAGCATGGGATATTTATTAGATCTGACTGCAATCAGCAATTAGCTGTTTGAGTCAAAGGATAAAATCAGGTAACAAACATTAGATTTTCAGCATGCGAAGGAAGAGACTGCAGTGGGAAATGAGCATTTCATGTTTTAATAGTCGTGTTTGGCCTAGCAGGAAGGTATGGCTGCAAAAGAATGATAAAAATGCAATTTTTTTTTTTCCAGGACCTTGTTTCTTCTGAGGAAACTATGTTTGGCAGAACAGAATAATATATTTGGCCAGACATGAGGGGATTTTTATGAGTTCCATGTGAGATGCTGAAGCCTTAACTTAATTGGCCTTATATTCCTCAGAAAGATACATACCCTGTATCCACATCCACTCAGTCTGTTCTCCTTTTCAACCTTGTTACTGTAACTATTGATTTCTCTTGCTTTAGTCCAGCCTGATGCTCATGTAAATCAAGTCAGTTGCTACAATCTGGGCTGTGTCAGGAATGCAAAATTCACAGCTGTTCTTGCTTTCCTCCTTTTCCTCCTACTGCCAAGTGACTTTTTAATTTTGGAACTTCGCGTGGAGATCAGCACTGCACCTGAAGTTATTTCATACCCCACAAATTCCTTGTCTGTGGAACTTCAGAAAACAGCTTCTTATAACATCAGTATCATGCATATCCTGCATGGCCAGCCCTGTGAAGTTCAAATTGTTTAGTGCATTTCGCAAGAAAAATTTTAATTTGGGCAGAGGGACATTCGGTGTTGACCTGATGATTAATTTTCACTGGGAAAAAAATGCAAGCCCGCACGCAGCTTTTAGCAAATCTCCTGGCGGAATGCATCCTGTCTAAACACATCCTAGCCCTCGGCGCTTGAGCAGTTTGCACTTAAACTCCTGCTCGGGCCCTTGCGCGGCGGGTCCCGTTGTGCCCCCGGCTCCAAGCGGTGCGTGCCTCGCTCCATCCCCGCTCCCGGGATGCGGGCGGCGCGGAGCAAGGGCGCCGGCCAGCGGGGACCCGCGGCACCGCGATGGGCGAGGGCTGCCGGCGTCGCTGCCGCTCCCGGAAAAGCTGAGCAGCATCCGTGTTTCTTTCCGGAGCCCTCCCGATGCTGCTCTGCTGCTGTGTTTGCGTTTGCAGGAGCCACCACGGCTCCAAGTGTGACGATACAGGGGATGACAAGAGGGGCAGGACAACGGGGAGGCTTGCTGCTGGCGGCTGGTACCGTGATCCATCGTGGTTTGGACAAGCCAGACGTGTGGACTGGAGGGCGTGGCGGGGTGAGATCCAGGCTGTGGGACCCGGCACTCACCAGGCCTGGACTGCAAGCTGCCCCTTCCCTCACCGTGTCCTCTGCTAAGCATGATGCAGAGTCACTGTGTGATGTCCACACCTAAACACCCACTCTTGTGCCACAGGGGCAAAGGTGGTGCCGTAGCAGGGCTGGGGAAAGGTGAGGGGCTGTGCAGCAGCCGTGAGCCGTGGGTGCCATCTCTGGGTGTGGGAGGGACTGAACACGCTGTGTTTTGCAGTAGTGGCCAGTGGTTACCAGCTGTAGCTGAGGGAGGAGGCAGAGTGCTGCAGGCAGGACCAGCGTGTGCCTCTCTCCTTCCTCCCCCAGCCAGCAGCCATGACACGTGGACTATCATTAAAATGCCTCTTCTGTGACACTGAAAATAAGCCAATGCCCAGTGTAAAAGGGAGGTTTATTGGTGGAAAGGTATACATGATTATGCTACAGAACTGGAGAGATGTGCTGTGAAAGGAAACAGAGAATCAGACACTAGCTCAATCAATGTCACAGAGTCCCACTGTGATTCCTAAGGTGCAATGGACCTTTCCAGGACGTCATCACAGAAGACCACTTGTTCAACATTTATGATACTCCTGCAGGTGAAAATCCAAAAGAAAATAACCTCAATGAGAACAAACCAATAGCTGCAGGTTACAAAACACAGGTATGTTTTTTCAAGATACAGGGTAGTCAGTTCTTTCTGTGTGAAACAGACAAAAGCTGGACCAAGGCCTTGCAGCAAGCTGTGCCTGGACTCCTCAGAAACTGCTCATCAGGTAACAGCCAGCAGAGCTGCTGTGCTGAGCAGGATACAGACCTGGACCTCCTCTACAGCCAGGCAGCATCATACCTGTGACTAAGTAATAAACCGCCTCTGTGATTCATGTCACCTCATGCTCTCCTCAGATAATGTATTGACTGTCCAAGAAAAAGTTTCTGTTAGTCCATGTGGGAAACCTTGCTTGGGCCTGAGAAGAATAGGCTCCAGAGGGAAAACTTTTCAAGGATGGCCATAGGTAAATGGTTCTTTGCTACGTATCCCTGCTTTTGAGGAAATTTTGAAGGTATTTCCCAGTCTTTCCATTATTCTGCACTTTGGCTTTCATTCTAGAATCTAAGCTCTTCCCATGAACAGTGATGTTGTCCCCACTTGGATTCCACTGCTGTCATGGGACAGGATCTGGCCACTGTCTCTGCCTGCTCCCTGAGAAGCCTCATGGAGACTTCATTTGTTCGAGAATAGCTCCGGTTCTACTCAGTCTGCTCTTGCTTTATACTTCACTTTCTTACCTGCTTGTTTGGTTATTTTCTGGCTTTCACTTACCTTTTCGAATCCTTAGTCCATTTCTGCAACAACCTCTTTGCAAGGTGATGTGTACTGAGCAACAGCATACTCTTCTGGAGAAGGAGGATAGAAATGTTCTTGTTAGCCTGGACAGCACTTCTTGTGCCTTTTCCTGGAGGTGGATATAACCTGTGCATGCTTAAACTGGAGATCCTTGAAATGTCCTTTATTTTGGTGCACGTCTTTTCATAATGTTCTAGTCATGCCTATTGGTCACCTTGGGCCAAGACCAAGGTGATAGAAATGAAATGAGTGTCTCCCCTGGCCCTAGATTCAGATACTGATGGAGTTCAGAGGAGTGCTGGTTGCAGCAGGGCTGATTCTGGGTCTCCCTTAAGGCACACAGTGTTTCTGCTGCCCCTGTCCCTCCCCCACACTTCACACTAGTTAAAATCAAAGACCTACCTGTTTCATAGTAATCATAGATCTGCACAGGAGCTGGCTTGGGATGGGTCACTACAAAGTCCTGCTCAACCGAGAAAGTGATTTCTTTCCTTTTGTTCTGTGAGATCTGGAATGGAAGGTCAGAGATCACACCAGTCTTTTTATTTGTACAACACCATCTGGAGCAGACAAGGGTGGTAACTGAGAGGTTGCATATTCCAAATCCCACTGATGCCACACATACAGATATGGGACAGCCATTATCTAAACATGTTTGGAGAGTCGGAGGTGAAACTGAACTGAAAAGCTAATAGGTTTTCTGTCCTGCTTGTATCACCTGATTCTGTAATTATTACGCATCCTATTGCCATAGGTGGAAAAATTGTCCAAAGGGGCTGGGTTTAATTTTCCAGTGTCTCACAATGGTCAGGATGATAAAGTCTGGTATTTCAATCCCTCCCATTTCAGAAATGAACATTATGTGCCACCAAGAAACTGGGAATCAATTTACAATGTGCATCACTGGGATATTGGCTGCTGTTAGTTCTACAGGGCCCTGAGCAAATTATTTACTAAGTAAATTCTGATTCAGGGATTAGATTACAGGTAAAATTTTGTAATGATCTAGTGTAAGAGAAGCAATGAAAATCTTTCCAGAGGAGAATGAAAGCAGTGTTTCCTGTCTGGTTGGAAGGACCGAGGTTTATGAGAAGCCTACCAAAGAGACATACACACAAGGGAACCTCTTTTCTGGTGTTTATTTGCTTTTGACTGAAAGGAGAAAGTATTTTGATTAATTTCGATGTGCTTTTTTTAACTAACTTTTTTGTTTTTCTAGTTGCTGGTAGGACAGGTATCAGTTTGAAGCTGTTTGGGAGGTTGGGATGTTACATGCAGTCTGGGGAGTAAGCTTAGTGATTACAATAAAAAAACTATTGAGGAAGAGAACATGATAAATACACCTTATAGGGTATATCCATATTGTGGTTATACCTATTACATGCTGTTTCCATCCTTTGTGGCAATCAAATAGTTAGTGACCAGAACTTACGTTTTGCAGATAAAGGAGGACGTGATTTTTCTTGTTTTCTACTTGCATCACAGCATGACTGTCAATGAGCTTTGAAACAAGAAAATGGAGATAAATATATATGCAAAACATTAAAAAACAAGTGCTGCCTCAGACCCTACCACTGCATGTCTGTGGTATTCATTCTTCTCTTATTCAAATATCAAGGGCTGGACATTTAGAGTCCAAGTGTTGCTGAATAGATTGAAAGGATGGAGAAAAACCTACCACTTGACTTAGTTGGGGGTATGAACATTTCCCAAATGCACCAATCACTGCAGTTCATTTGGGGAATACTGCCTGACTCTGGTGTGATCTACGTTTCAGAGCTAGTCTGAGAGGTTCCCCACCCTTCCCCTACCTGGGCAGTGCCAGCTCCCAGTTGCAGCTGCCAGCTGCTCAGGCTTGAGCTGAAACCCTTCCTAGTTTTAAATATAGGTGTTCGAAGCTCCCTGGAGGGCATTTTCTCCGCCCAGTAATGAACAGTGCAGCCATGCAAACACCTTGCAGGGTTTGTGGCTGAATGATTCTTAACCACGCCTCTGGTTTTCTCCTCTGTCCCTTCGGGGAGTAATTTAGGCTTGCTCCTCTAATTTACCTTATCCAGGGATGACTTAACAGGAACAAAGCCAGAGAGCATCTTCACATCAATAATGAGCATGTTGGAGCTGCTGCGTTTCCCCGTGTAACTGAAACAACAGAGGGCCCTGTCAGTGGTCCTTTGGGATACTGTGTCTCACAGGCTGATATCATCAGCATGTTGGTCAGCTTGTGGTTCTTGACTTCTGAAGCTGAAGTGAAAACACACAGCAATGTTGCCTGTGTCTCTTGTCATCTGCACTGCTGGTTTGCTGATGGCACATTACCTGCTTATGAGGACAATATCAAATTTTGCTGGTCTGTCCTGTGGGCAGGAAGCGTTTGATGTCTGTACTGAAAGCAGAAATCCAAAGGACTCCTCTGGAAGGTGAATGTTGTATCTTAGTGTGGTCTGGAAGAGGAAAAAAACCCTTTTGTTCAAGCATGCCAAAGATTTTTCTTTGCATTCCAAAAAAGCAAGTGTCACAATTAGTGAACTTTTCTAGCAATGTTGCACTTGGTTATGTGGAAGATCCCTGCTTACATCAATGATGAACACATCAGACTTCTACTCCTTAACAATGAAGGTGCTTGTACCCAGAGTCACCGCCCAGAAAGAAACCAGATGCTGATCAGAAAGAACTCTTTTTCCATGCCAGAACTCCCCAGGAGTCAGAATGTGGGATGGGGAAAAGAGTGTTTAAATGGTCTAGGGAAATCAAGCAATTAGGAAAAATAAAGAGAAGTCAGCTAGGAAATCATCAAAACAATGGCTTTCTTGTATACAAAATGGGAGACACAATGAAGAAGAGAGCAGACATTTACTTGCACAAATACACATCCACTGCCATTCATTGTCAGGCTGTATTTCCCAGGGACCTCTGGAAGGAGAGTCTGTTGCAGCAGGAGCCTGTTCTCATTGTTGACAATAAAAACCTTCTCAAAAGGCTTTTTGGAAGTGATCTTGACTCTGTTTTGTGAAGCAGAGTTGTAGGTGGCCTCACCATAAGCAGCGAGGGCTTGAAGAGCAATGACTGTGTCCTGAAGAAAAAAAAAATGATAAAAAACAATTGGATACACAGCATGACCAGTGCAGGGGAGATCAGAGTCACGGTTGCAGCATCAATCGCAGTTGCTTCATCCTGAATTTGTGTATAATTCCAGGGTTCCTATATAAAAGGAGCCATCTCATGTATGCTTTAGGGTAAAAGGATCTCTCTCCTGATACAAAGGTCTCAGAGCATAAAATCTGAGCACCAGAGTGCACTTCTAGAGTTTTTCATAGTGATGAAGCCTGTGCTTTCTGAGGAGCTACACAGAACTCATGGGTCATCTAACAGATGGGACTTGGTGTTTTCTAGGCTCATCCCCGACACAAGTATCTGTATTTACTACTAGTCTTCTTACTACAGTTACTCTTGTATGGCTTTAACCTTTCTATAGTTAAGAAAAGGGGGAAAAAAAATATTTTGGTGTCCTAAGAGAAAGGTTTGGTTTCTCTCAGAGACAGCAAGTAGAAAAGAGAAAAAGGACTAGATAGTGTGAGCCTTGCTGGAACCCTGAAACAGTGCTCCAGTGCCTAGGACTGGCTGTGGAGTGGAAGGAAGTTTTAGCACCTGGGTGGAAGAGAAACCTCCATAGGGATTCTGCTGCCTGATGATCCACTGCACAATCCCTGAGGCCTTTGTGAGATCCTCTTTAGTCCGGCTGGGTTTGTAGAGCAATGCCAACAACACGTAACTGGTGATCTCAACCTCAGCTGAAGGGGCATGGTCAAGGAAGGAGGGAGATTTGTCTGACGGAGACCTCTCCTCCTGCTCCCAGTGCTGTGAGCCATCTGAATACACAAAGAGAGGAAGGACCCAGTAGTGGTTACAGGTGTCACTGCTCTGTGCTGCCTTGGAGTCTCACTGCATCCGGGCCTCTTCCTCAGAAGGGCTCTCTGCAGCTCAGTGAATGCACTGCAGATTAACTCCACAGATTATTTGTGCCATTTGGCTCATGAGCCCATACTATCAGTATTGTCAAGTTTAGACCATCAGTAAGATCTGTTCCATTTTCCCACTTCCCAAATTCCCCAAATGGCTGAAACTCACCAACTTCCTTTGCTGATTTCTGTAACTCTTCAAGGAATGATTCACATTTTTCTGCCTTTCCAGCTAAGCAGAAAGCATAGGCCATGAGTGCCTGAGTGTAAACATCACTGATTCTCTTCTCAGATGCAGTCTCCAGACAAAAAAAGGCATTTCGGATTACAGGGTACTAAAAAACAAAAAAGCATATGGGTCTTATTTAGGACAGTAGTCTTCACCTGCTCAAAAATTCATTTTCCTTAAACCTGTTCCTCATCCTGTCACTATGACAGCAATGAGAGTGGGATTTCAGCTTGTATAATGACTTCAGGAGAGAGAATACAGAATTCTTCTAGAAGGGATTTCATAGGAAACGTCAAACAAATCAAGTAGCTTTCAGTGGTACTCTTAAAGAGGCTGTTCTATAAACAGAAGACTCTGTTTCTTTCAAAGTTTATTCCTTTTGCTTACCTTTATAATAATTTCCTCTGCATTTCTGTAGTCAAGAGCTGGTTGTCTTGAACAAATCTAACTTAGTAGTTTCTATCCTCACTGACTTTGGTGTAACTTTAATTCTGTGATGTTGTGCTAGGTTTACACCCACAAAAAATGTACACTTTGACTCTGTGTCCTCAAAAAGGATATGACAAAGTGGAGGCTAACTCACGTATTGAAGTCCAGCATCTCCTCTGTAGTCGCCTTTGTACTACCAACTATTTGAAAAGCACAGATCAGCTTTTGCTCTGACAGATCTTTGTTTTTCCAACATAGCTTTTAGTTGCATTTGTAGATTTTATAGATTAACCATGCAACAACTTACTTTCCTGACTGGGCCGTCTTTGAGGCTAAGCTATAGTTTGTGTGTTACTACCTGTCACGTGTGGGTTTCTGCTTGTCAAGTCTTTTTACTGGAAACTAAGGGATGTCACTAAATGTTTTGTGTCTCTCAAATGAGATCTAATCCTACTGAGGTTGGTACAGTTTCTATGCAAAGACTGGTGGTTTAAGAGGTGTAGGGATGGGGACATTCTCTATCACAGCAACCAGTGCAGATACAGAGCATGGTCACCTACTCTGGGAGCTCTTTCCCTCCCTTTTTCTCTCTTTACTGCCTAGATAATTAGGCAGATGCTGGACCCAAGTCAGCAACTGGGGACCAGTTCCATCTGCATACCAGGAGCTGCAGGTCTCCTTACCAAACTGGAGTGCCCGGCTTCCAGCATGGCAATGGTGGTGTAGGCAGAGAGCGACAGCTCATCGTCTACTCCTCCCTGAAAACAACATGGAAAGAGGAATAATCAGCAAATGCCACAGATAAGAAGCCTTTAAATATGAATTGCCATATCCCAGCTGAGAGAGTGTGGCTGGTTCCGTAGGCAGTCCAAAGGGAAGGAGAGCATTCTCTTAGCTCTTGAATAGCTCACAAATCCAGAGAAGCCCTTTGCTATTAAGTCCAAAAACATCCCTCCTTCAAGCTTACAGTCCTGTAACCCTGTCTCAGGTGCACGTAACATGTAAAGTAGGTGTGGGAAAGCTGACTGAGCTGCAAATAGTCATTGTAAGATGTGGAGAGTTAGCCCTTGGAAGAAGACAGGCATTTGGAGTGAAATACAGCTTTTGGCAGTAATAGGGGAGCATATTCTTAATGAAAAAGTGTAGATTTGGCCAAGTAGTAATTCTCTGCTACCTTCAAGGCATTGTTGAAGAGCGTCCCAACACTCCGGAAACAGCCATCTAGCTTCTGTTTGCTTGCCAGCCACATCAGGGTTTGAGACTGGACACTGCCATCAATATAGATTAAGCGGCCAGCTTGTGCAAATGATCTGTACACAAAGGCAGTGAGCCTGCAAGGGAAAGATGAAGCTGTGAGCACTGGAAGAAACAGAAGAAGCCAGCCCTCCTATTCGTGCTGTTGAAGAGCATGAAGAGGTACAGCCAGCATGCTGGTGGCTTGCTTTCTCTTTGTGGCTCCTCCACGACAGAGTAGTTAAAGGATAAGTAGCTAAATGGGACATGGGAAGGATGTCCAGCACACTCTGAGGCTGATCCTGTCTACAGAGCACCACAGTGCAATGGGTTTCAGGGGAGACAGCAGGAATGCGAATCAGGTGGTCAGCTGGGTCTTTAGGGATCAGCTTCTCTTTGGGCACCCTGCCTGGCAGAAAATGGAGAGACATTTTCTTTAGTACTTACCAACCCTCAGTCCTAGACAGCTCTGTACATCTCATTCAGCCAGTAAAGCTGCCTTTTACCTGCATCATGTGAATTGAATGCAAATTCATCTCTGAGCCACTTCTGCTCGCAGTCACTCACCAGGTGTTCCCTTCTTTATCTCTGGTGCCAAAGATGCTATAGGACCCATCAGGATGTTTGTATGACAGCTGCTTCTGGTAGCCTGGAAGAACATGGAAAAGGAAGTGGTTTTGGATGTAAAAGCAAAACCCTATTTTGTTTGCTAACATATTTGTCTGAAACCACAGTGGGAAAGAATGGAAAGGACATGTATATCTACCAAACAGGAGGAGAGCCCTGAGAGATCCTATAAATGGAAGTATGGAACATCTTCTCCTGCAGAAACACTGAGTCACAGAATAGGCAGAGCTCTATCAGCTCTATGCTCCAACCAAACTGATAGAATCAGGATACACACTGTGCCTGAGTGGAAAAAGAGAAGGGGGCTGCAAGACAAAATGCTCAAAGGAAACACAGCAGTTGAATGTCAGCAAAAAGGCATAAGATAAAAAGATAAAGAAAAGTAAAAAATATCTTGATCAGGGCAAACCCTTGGGTCGCTGGGCTGTGCTACAACTGTGATGCCAGCTGCCAGGGTAGCCATGCTGCTGCTGCTGCTGCTTCTGCTCACTAGGCCTCAACAGGAACTTCAGCACACTTTGTAAGGGAACCACAAAGCTCTCACCGCTCACTAAGTATCCAGTGGCCTTGGATTTGACCTCTTCACTCAGCTGCCCTGTCTTGTTCAGATAGTCCAGGACGTAGATGTTGGGTGCAAACAGGACCATGTTCTGCTCCCCACAGCCAAAGGGCATCTGGAGGAGCTGGTGCAGGTTCTGCATGGCAGTGCCCATGATGTCACCTGGGGAAGAGGAGATGAGAGGGGAGGTTAGCACAACTCATGGCCACTGAAATCACCAGTAATTTCCATTCCACAGGCAGAGTCATAAAAGCCTAGTGGGGTTTGGGAGCCTTCCGAACAAGTGTGAAGCTCTCAGTGCCGAGTTCTGTTGTGCTTTGCAGCCAACAAAGAGTCCCTTTTCTGCCTCTCCTTACTTAGACTAAATTGCCCTTACCAGAAGCACTCCTTATTTCAGTGCCACTTCAAGCAGATACTTCTTTTTGGAAATGAAAGGAATTTGAAGGAAACTTCTCTTTCCAGAGGATGGAAGGGAATAGCCAGAGATGCTACATTGCAACATTTATTGCAGAATTAACAGCTAATGCTGAAGAGGGACATGGATAATGCAGATGTGTGACAGACCACCTCTAAATTGTTATTTCTAGGAAAGGCAGCACAGATGCAGAAAGGGATTTCTGGAATGAGCTTCTGAAGTCACCAACATTACAAAGCAAAAATCTAAAGACTAGTGAGTCACATAACCAAATCCACGTCCTGAAAAGACTGAAAAGACTCTGTTGGCATCTCTGATTTGCAGGTGGGTGTGTAGAAAAAAGTCATACTTTCATGAATCTGGCTGAGGTCATAAGTCAGAACTGTGCCATTGCTTCAGGGAAAAACTTTCAGATGCAATAAATTGAAACAGAATAGTGAAGAGTGATGTAATGATATTTAAGCTTCATCTCAATAATGCAGAGCATTGCTGGACAAGATGAGAATCAGTCTCTTTTCTCAAAAGTTTCCCACACAAGGAATGGAAACTCACACTCTGCATCCTGAAAGAGCTTTCATTTTAAATTTTCTATATTTTCTTTTTTAAAATGTTTTATTAATTATATATTTACCAACAACAGAAAATGAGGCTCTGGCTGATCCTTCCAAAACATTTTTAGGTAGCTCTAGAGCTATATCTTGAATAACTACATCATCTGTGGAGAAAAATATTTGTCATTTGTATAGGAATATTAATTATAACAGTGAAATTCTCATGGTACAAATTGCACAGTACAAAATTGCACACAAGAGACAGCAAGAAAGTGAAACTCGCAGCATTCGCCAAGAACATGAAGGGAGAAGGGGGCACAGCAAAACTAAAATTTTGAAAAACAGCTCAAGTGGTGCAGTCACTGTCATTGCTCAATGGAAAACAGTAAAACAGGGTTAGATTAGTGCTCACAGGTTGTAGTATCTGTGAACCTGGGGATTTCTTCAGTGACAGAGTGGGAACAGGTGTTTGGTGGGGGTCAGAACTGCTTTTTTGCCTCTTTTGGCCAGCCAGGAAACCTTAGGAGCTGTTTGCTGTCAGCACTGAGATGGTGAGGAAAGGAACATTACATTCGTTCTCCCATTCCCACTAGAGGGGGAAAGCTGTAAGCTGCAGGTATCCATGGAACAGAGGACAGCAGTCACCATGAGTGAATGAAACACAGGACGTATTTTACACAGAAAGGCCATCTCCCTTTGAGAGCTTCATAGCAGCCTTCCTTCAGCATCTGAGCACATCTGACCGAGGCACAGACGCTGCTTCGGTGATATGCATCAGACCACACAGGAATCTGGTAGCAGGGAATTGAACTATTACACTCATACTAGCTGTCATATGGACAACTCTGGTAAAAAGGGAAGGGAAAACATCAACAAGCACTGCAGGAAAGAGTGCAAACACCAAACTTCCTTTCAGTTCCTCTCAAGACAGCCATATATAAGACCCTTACCTTCTGTACAGATTAAGGAGTTTTGAGTCTTTTCCCTTCTTATTCCTTCAGGCTGCATGGAAATGGAAAGAAGACACACGTGCAGTGGATGAGACAAAAGCATACAGAAGAAATTCAGTGACAAAAAGGCCACACCCTTTCCCAGCCTTCTACATCATAGAACAGGTGGATTGAAGAACAGTTTACAAGTTCATGTACGATGTGGCTGCTCCTAAAAGGGAGATTCCATCAGATGGAATCCCTCATTTCCAGTTTCTCCTCTGCAGGAGGGAGACATGCGCTTACCAACACCCGCTGATCCTCATGGAAGAGGACATCAGATGGGAGTGGACTTGGACTTAGATTGAACAGCCAGACCACGTCCCAGCCAGGTGGAGCCATAGCAGGAGTTCTTTAGGGAACCTGAAAAACTTTTACTTGCTTTTGGTACTTCTGCTGTGTTTTAGTTTCCCCAGGAAAAGGAGTACGGGACAAACAGGAAGAGCTGTCAGCAGTACCTCAACCAGCAGTGTTCTGATCTGGGTGTCCCTGTAGTCAATACTGATGTTCCTGGGGGCTTTGTCTCCACAAGCTTCATCATCCTTGGTCTCTGCAGTAATGCTGAACACTACATTACCTTAAATAGCAGCAGAAAAGGAAAAAATGGACCTCTATCATGCAGGATGATTGACAAAGTAAGAAATTTTTGATGAATAAGATGAAATAGTTCAACATAGTGAATGGTCAGTCACTATAGGTGAGACATATGGGAAGAGACCTGATCCCTAAAAATGGGAATGATAAACACACTGAAGTAGTGGAGAAGCTCTTTAACCCAGACAGCTGAAAAGACCAGTAGTAGACCAAGCTCTCTAGTTTGGAAAAGAATTAAGTTTTTTCAGGTGAGATATAAATTAGTATCAATCTCAGAACAGAAAACCAAGTCGATTCAAAGCACATACCAATTTCTTTGGGGAAAATATTCCAGACATAGGTCTTTCTTTGCTTGGCACATACACATCCATCATCCTCTGGGGAGATGAGCTTGGCTTGGTAATCAAGGGAATCTGACAGTGAAACATTAATCTGAGAACAGAAAGAGCGATATGATAGGATGAAGGTTTTGTACTGTATGCAAAGAGTGCTTTATTATTAGAGAGGGGTGAAAGATTATCTCTTTATGTCCAAAGTTAACAGTGTAAAGCAGATTTAAGGCCTGAGATGATGGTGTTTGATAAATTAACCATCAGATGTAGCCTGAACAGTTTTCCAACTTGTTTCTCACAACATTTTCATTGGGATGTTGAGCATCCTATGCACACCTGATTCCTAAGGAAAAGACCCCACTTAAACCATTGATGGCTTGCACAACTGTGGATGGTGAATGATACTCTGCAAAGCACTTCTTTCCTTTCTCTATGGATCTGGAGAGAGTTGCTTTATAGACCCATTCTAGTTACAGTTCACACAGATCTCCCTTTGCTCTGTAGGGGTTTTAGAGGACAAATCCAGTCAGGATAATTTGTTGTCAGCTAGAATGAACAGTACCTCAATCAAGAGCGGATCCAACCACCTGCACCAATCATTTTGCTGCAGCTTCTTTGGAGATGGGGTAAGGTCTAACAGCGTGGGCAGAAGTACACACCTTAATGCACTGGTGAAGGTAGTTGAAGACAGTGGCTCTAAGCAGGAAATCTTCTCCTCGGATGACAGAGTACGGCAAGGTCAAATCAACAAAGAAAGGCTGCAAGGCTGTCAGGGTGGCAGGCACAGACATGCCAAATCCAGCCAGCTCTTCCACACAGAAAGCACTGGCTTTCCATTTGGTGATGGTGTCAGGGATGGTGTATGAGATGCTGGCTTTTCCAGTAGAGCTGATGGGAGTGGAGAAAGGATCAAAGTTTTAGAAAGGGTAAATTTCATTTCAGTAGAAATCAGAAAATCAGAACTATCCTTATTCTGTCTGCAGAAATCCCACATACAGTCCCTGGAATTTATCACTAAAATCTGTTAAAAGTCCATTTGAAAGTTCTTCTACCCATCATTTCCTTGAGTTTGGAAAGGCAACTCAGAGTTCTTGTTCTTCAAATCCATATTTTAAATAGAGGTGTCCTTCTGAGGAAGGAAATATGACTTATGGTACACACATTGTGCAAACAGGTGTCTTTAGGGACATCTTTGGTAATTTGATCATGGAAAAGAGCAGGGCAGATGGGCAGCTGATGATTGAAAAACTAGGTCTTCCAGGCCAGAAAGGAGGAAGAGGTGGCACGGGATTGCCACGTTGCAGGACATCAGGGGACATATTTAGTAATTCCTAAAGCAAGGCAAAGAGATGAAAGAAGGAGTACTCACTTAATTGGCACTATATCCCAAATCCAAGCTTCAGGGAAGAATTCCCGAATAGTCTCAAGGATGAGTCTCCTCTCTCGTTCCTCTCTACCAGCTTCAGCTTGTGAGAGATAATGAGCATTTAGTAAAACCTGGTTCACAGAATGGAGACTCCAAGAAAGGACGGGTTTGAATGTGCGTGGGCCAGTATGAAGGACGGTAAGTGTTTTACCACTTCCTTCTAACTGAGACTATACATAATGCCACACAAATATTATTTAATGCTACTAATGTATCCCTCAGTTAGGTACAACCTGGTGTCAAAGGAAAAAGAAAACATTATTTGAAGTGTTTTGGTCTCCAAATATGAGCATGAGACCTAGGGCTAGAACTCAGGTCACTTGGCTCTTAGCTCTGGTTACTGTTCACACTGTCACACAGTCTTTTCCAGCCAGCTCTGATCAGAAGGGAACCAAGGTCAACAGTGTTAGTTTTGTGTGACACTCTGCCAATTGCCAGCAATTCCCACCGTGAAACTGGACATGAATCACAAGTGGAGACCTGAAAGACTCTTTGGAGCTTTGGCCATTAGCTTAAACTATCTCATTCTGTGACAGGCCAATATTCAATATCAAAACCAATGTGGTTAATGAGCACTGCCCGTGTCGGTATCACATGAATACCTCTTCCTTTAAGGAGAAAGGTAAAATCTTTTTCCTGTCCCCTGTGTTACCTGATGATTTGACATGGTGGGCAGAAGCCATGTGTCCTGCATTCAATATATATGGTTGACGTCTTACAGTCTCACTAGTGCATACCACTGGTTGTCTAACCTTTGAGTTGGTAAAAAATTTAATTCCCATATCCTGTAAAAAACACATGTTAGCATTAGCCACAACCACACTATAGGATAGAGGTTTGTTCCATTCTTCCCTCTTTCCCATTACTGTGTTTCTACCACAGAGGTGCCCAAAAACATCTATGCAGAGACTTGTGGGAGCTTTGTGCATGCTGGAAAATCACATTAGGCACCAGAATCAATTGAGAATAGAGGTCCAAGAGGAGAGTTTGTCGTGTATGAGTTTTACTAACAGGGTCATTTGCAGAATCTAGCACTACAGAAGCAGAAAGTCACTTCAGCATATTTAAGTAATGTACAGGACATTTACCCTGAGGAATTGATATGCATCTGGGCCTGATCCAGACATTACAGGTGTGTAATACAAGCCTTTGTGAAAGATGTGGTCAGATGAGACACAGGGCTCTTGGGAGTCTTCTTCTAGATTGAATCCATGGAAGACATAGCCTTGAAAGTCTTGTAGGGGATGCAGGCTGTATACCTGTGAGGAGTAAGGAGGCACAGAAACCGTGTGTGTGTAAAGATCAACCTTAGTTATGCTGTCAAATACTGCAAATTGCCAGAGCTGAGATGTCAGCCTGTTTGAAAGCATTCTCTGTGTCCTGGGCTGAGAAATGGCTGCATGGCTGGGATCAGAGGGCAGTGGTCAGTGGCACAAAGTCTAGTTGGAGGCCAGTAACTAGTGATGGACCAGTTACTCCAGTACTGGGTCCAATCTTGTTCAACACCTGCACCTGTTGTCTGGATATTGGGGAAGAGTGTACTCTCAGCAAGTTTGCTGGTGGCACAAAACTGGGAGGAGTGGCAGATATGCCAGAGGTTTGTGCTGCCAGAGACCAGTCACAGGTTGAACTGGATCCCGTGTGAAAGAGGACTTCTAATCCACAGCAAACAAAATCTGTTTATTGCCTTCTAGAGATGGCTTATGACCAGCACAGGCCTAAAGCTGTAGAGTTCTAGGACAGTCTAACGATCTCAAGTGGAGAGACACTGTAATGGAGGAGGAAGAAGCAGTTGAAGGAGACAAGGCATTTGGCAGCTTACCATTTCCGTGGACAGCTCTGTCTCGGGCTTCAGGAGCAGCACGCTCTGATCCACTGCCCTCACAGCACAGAAGGAGTTGGCAGCAGCTTCAATGACCAAACTGACATTGGATGCTGGGTGCAGCTGCTTTTCAGAGAATTCCAAGTGGACCTGAAATTCATCAAAGAGATGCTGGCATGGCTAACCCATGCGGCTGGGGCTGCACTCCGTGTGTGAGTGGAGGATTTCCAAGACAGAGAGTGGAAGGATTTTCTGTGAAAGCACAGAAAATCTGCCTGGAGAAGGATATCTGGTCTCCATGGCAGCTGTTGACCAGGCCTCTGTTATAACAGGGACTTGGGCAATAAGCCCCCTTAGATTCCTGTGACATCTTAAATGAAACCTACCTCAAGAGATTTAAAATGAAGCGTGATTCTTTTGCTGTTATTATTGAATCAAATCAAACCTTGTTATGACTTGACTACATGCAATAATCACTACAGTGAGAAAATAATATTCTTCCTAGGTCCATGGCCCATGTTAGCAAATATACAAAACAGATTCTGTTTTGAAATTCTTCAGAACAAAGTCTATTTCACATTTGTGTTAACAAGACGGAAAAAAAAAATGGGAGGGGTAACTAGAAATGGGTAACTAGAAACATTTTGTTTAGTGTCACTTGGTTTGTTTTGTCCTATAGTTTCATGCATTTTAGCTTTTAGGAACTAAAGATTAGAAAAATCTTAGTGGTGAAATTTGATTTTAAAATGATAAATGAAAGTACCATTAAAAAAAAGGTAAGAAAAACTTAAACCCCAAATTGCTATTTTTGCTTTCTTTTCTATGTGTATTTAGTTCTGGAAAACCTAAAATGCTTTTTTCAACAAAAAAGTGTAAAAAATTAGATTGAATAATGAAGTGGGATAAGTTTAAAGTGTGTTCAGTACGCTGAAGGACAGAAAGTCTAGAAGCTAAATGGAACACTAGTAGAGTTTAAGATAGGCAAGAATTATTTGGGATTTATGTGGATTTCCTGAAATGATTTTAACATTAAAAGAAGATATATCTTTTGACAGTAAGGCCAGAAGGTAGAGGAAAGATATAAGGCCAAAGAGAAAAAAGAAAAATGAAAGGAGTAATGTAAGGAGAAGTGGAAGGAAACAAGAAACAAAACTGGAGATGTGTTGTTGAATGTACACACAAAGAATTTGTATTTATCTGAGAGCAGGTAAGACTTGCTATATCTTAGTGCCTCTCACCTTGTTTGTGAAACACTTCTCAACTGGCAGTTGAACACTGTCTGCCACCAACTCCTTGTCAGGGTGTAAGGTGTACACCAGCAACCGAAGGGCTGGAGCCATTTCCTCACTGACCACAAGTGGAATGGTGAAAGTGCCATTTTGGCCTGTTAGAAGAAATAAAGGCACCAATAAGGAAGGAATATCGAAGATTTACTGTAGTAGTAGCCAAACTCAACAGGCATGCAATTGTACCAGTCAGTGGAGCAATCTGGGTTTGGATAATAAACTGAAACATTTTCCAGGAGGTGATGTGCCAAGGTTTAATCCAGGTGGTCTCAGATTTATTGTAGATTTGAATATGTGGCCATATTCAAAGTAGCTCCTAAGGCAGACACTCTGCATTCCCTACGTCATCCTTTGGGAAGATCTTTAGAGAATGCTATTTGACTAATATCAAACGAACTAATTGCTGGACTAAACCCAACTTTATAGTGATCTTAGTGGTAGTGCTACTATCATGCACACATGCATGGGTGGGGAGAGATACGGCCCAATATCTGCTATATTCAACCATTTGTTTGTTTGTTTGTTTGTTTTAATGCAAAAGTATGGATTGACAACTTAACTTACCAGCTTGGATATTAACTTTTATTTCCCCTGTAAGGACAATCTTGCCTTTTGCCATACCCTGTGCAGAGGAGATCAAGACATGTATGGGTTGGTGGAAATTGGACGGAGAAAGAGCAATTGGGTTTGTTGTACATTGACAGGACAATCTACAATGAGATGATCTCAAATGCTTAAACATAAGCCTTAGGGCATGCTAAACATTCCCACTGCTGCTGCTGGGGACATTGTTGCTGGTCACAAAGCAGAAGCAAAAGGAAGGGGAGAGAGAGGCAGAGAATACCATGAAGAGCTCTCACTGCTGTAATTCCTGTGGATGGATTGCCAGATAGGTGTCCAGTAACGCCCTTTCAGCAAACCAACCCACAACCTCATACTCACCACATAGTAGAAGTTCATGGTGTTGATGCTCTTGTCTCCTTCTGTGTTTAAGACATAGTGCACAGTGATCATCCTCTTCTGCCCACATTTCAGATCTTTCCATAAGGGCTCAATCCTCACAAAACTGCTAGTCCAAGAGTAGAAGCGCTGGACAGAGAGAGATGCTTCTGGGTAGTAAGGCTCTATCCAGCCTTCATAGTGGCAGTGGTCACTGGTTTTATAAATTGCCTGATCAGGAGAGGGAGTGGGGAAGAAAAGGAAAACAAACATATGTTGCTAGGGAAATTATCATCATATTCTGACATCAGAATGATTAGTTCACATAATGCATACAGACAAGAACTGCATCTAAAGCCAAACTGGTAAGGGAAAAGCAGCTTTGCAGCAAGCCATTGCATTTCAACAACTCAGATGTTTTCCTCACTCCTCTTATGGTCATTTTTGAGAGCTCTAAATTGTGAAATAAGATGGAGAAAGCACATTTTTATTACTGGAATTCAAACCTCATCCCATCTTTTTTTGGGTTCAATTTGAGAGCAGCCATCTCTCTCTTTGTCTCTGTTCAGCTGTGTTTTGTACTCACTTTCAGACTGATCTCGGGATCAAACATTTCGGATGTGTCAATGCTGAACTCAGCAACACCATTATCATCCGTGGTGAAGTTGTCTGTGTTCTTGCTATTGACAAATAGCTGAATAACCTCATTGGAAATAGGAGAGTTGTCTTTGTCTACCAGCTTGATCTGTAAAAGGGAATGTGAAACACGTTAAGCATATTGTCTTTTTCTGTGTGTAGACACTGATATTTTGCACTCCTTTGCGCTCCAAACAGAAAAATTGCTTTTGCATCTTCCTTCAAAGCAATACTTGTCAACTGAAATATCTCTCTTCACTTTCTGGCAACTATCTGAGCTATCTAACGAGGTTTGGAGCAGGAGCTTCCTCATCATCTGTCACACCACTGATAATGTCCTTTCGTGGAGCAAGAACTTGTTATGTCTCATTTCTTTCCCAGTCAGTCCCTTCTGACTATACGTTTCCAGTTTAAAAATATGTTTTATTTTATGCCTTCGTTTTTTCCTTTCTTAGTCTTGAGAGTCTGCTGTTGCTGTTTTCAGTGTCTGAAAGCCTTTTATCCACATCTTTTTTCTGAGCATTTTTCTGATTCTGCCTACAGTGTCTCTGCTGTTTAGGTGTTAAACAAATAGGAAAATAACAGGCCCCATTAAGTAAATTCTATGTTGCTAGAAATGAGCATGCATTTTTACTTTTTTAAAGAAGAGAACAGAGTGGGAATGGGAACCAAATAAGAAAGTTATATAGACTTTCCAGAGGGGAAAAATCCCCACCCTTGAAAGACAATCTCATGTCCTTTCAGTGCTACTGGTCCCCCCTATCCTTTCCTCCTTGACAAAAGCTGAACTGAAGGAGAGGGAATTATCCCTACCCTTTAAACCACTGACAGAGTTATGCGGGTATTGTCATGAAACAAAATAACGAAAAACCTTTTTGAGACAGACACTGTTGTAATTTCCTTGATTGTTTTTGTGTGTCTTAAATTCCTTTCCCTCTTTCTTCCCTCATCCACCAGTGTTTTTATTCATGTCTGGCTGGCATGTGATGGTCAGTTCTGAAGGGAGAGGCAGTGATTCATAGCAAGCTTAAAATGCAAGTTAGAGAAATTCTAGCTAATGAATTGTTCTGATTTAAAGTATTTCTGGCAGAATCAAACTCAGAATAAACTAACAGTCTTCAGTATTCAGAATTACCATTAGGGCACTCTATGTAACAAAAGAAGCTTGGGGAGCACACCCCCACCCCAAACAGTCCCCTAGATGTTGCCATCATCGTTGTTATGTGATTGCCTGTCAGTCACCTTCAATACAAGCCCTCTTAGCTCTTGCTTACCTGTCCAAAGTAAGGAATTCCTCTTCTGTAGTGACGATCCATTTTCTCAAACTGTATGGTGCTCATTACCCGAGTTATTGAAATAACCTGAGCAGCTGTAAATTGCAGGCCTGGAAGACATGCCCAGAGTCAAGAGAAGATACACTTTGTCCTGCACAGAGCATCATCAGAGTTCTCCTGGAGATGGTCACTGTGCTCGTAAGAAGGGACTTTCCTCAGGGAGACATTCTTGTGCTCAGCAAGCAGAGGCTGAGTGTCTCCTACTCTCCTTCTTGACCACACTGCTGCTGCTGTCTCTGTCCGTCCGGAAGGGATTACCTGTTCCTTTCTCTGTCACAGTGGCTTTCACGTCAAGGTTCCTCATGTAACCAGTGCGATGTAGCTCAAAGATGTTGGAGCTGAAAACCTGGGAGAAGCAACCCTCTGTCTCCAGCTGGAAAGGGAAGAAAACAAATCCTGTTGTAAAGGATCATAGCTTGCAAAGGGTGTTGACAGTACACAGGACCCTTCTTTATTGAGTGAAATCTTTTCCCAGTACTTTTAACATGATTTACACGTGTTTATGGGAAATTAAGTCATGAAGAAGAAACATGTCAATCCTTTAGGCCTGCAGGAAGCCAAGAAGAGAAATGAGGTGCCCTGAGCTCCTAGCTAGGGATACAAGCAAAGAGATGAGTAGAGTGAAGAGAAGAATCAAAGGGAGAAAGCGAAGTGTGATGGGCAAAGGGAGAGAAACAAGAACACAGGAGAGAGGACAAGCATGAAGAGGAATAATAATTATGTCTCATACATTTTCGGTAATGGATTGACAAACTGGGCTCTTCTTGCACCTCCCATATGAATCGAAATCCCTGCACACACTGAGCTGGACTTCCCCTTCAACAGGCTGGCCATAGGTGTACCTAGGGGAAGAGGAAATATGAGCTGATGAGGTATATGAGCTAATGATTGAAAAATAATCCTAAGCTAATGTGTGCAGGAATAGATCCAGGACAAGCACTGAGTTGGGAAGCCAGAGCATGGAATAGTTTCACAGGCTTTTTCCTAACTCTCCGGCTGTAACAAATAAAAAAATAAAACTCAGAAATCAAAATTAGTTCTTTTTCACACCTAAACCCATGAAACAAATCCACACCTTAAATGTAAAAACAAATACCTTTATAAACATAATGAACAGACATGGCTACTGAACAAATTAAGACTGTTGTCTCCAATCTTCAGCTTAGACTAAAGTTCTAAACTCACTGAAATCAAAGCAAAACTCCTCGTATCTGCAAGGGGATCAGGATTTCAACTCTGGACTCCAAATTACAAGATCTTGGTGGTGTTGTAAGCAAGGTCCTTCTGAAGGATCAAGCTTGGAGGCGGAGTTAGCTGGAACCATAGGATCCCTGCTATAATTTAATGGTGCTCAGCTTTATGAAGTCTCCTTCTGAAGTGGGTTGATGGGAGTGGATCCTACTTTACCAGGGAACCTCTCAAAAGATTTATCCAACTCACAGAACACCATGTGAAAACTGAATACTCATACAATAAAGTGAGATGAGCACACAAATAAATGAAAGCTCCAACCACCAAGTCAACCCTGACCAACCTCTTCTGAGGCCCTACATATTTTGGTTTCTTCTCTAAGCCCCATCTCTTTCCCCAGTTCTTGGGAAGTTCTTCCTCTTCAGCATATTTCCTAACAACTCTGCACCTGGTACTTACAACCCACAGACTTTCACTGTGAACTCCGAGTCCAGGACTGTAAGGCTTTCTGGTGCAGTGACTGTGATATCAAATTTTGGCAACACTAGGACAAAGAACAGAAAGAAAAAAACCCAACACTGTCATATTGTAAATTTGCAGACCCTCTTAAGATGAAAGCAAAAGTGAGGATATGTGTCATTGTTAGTCATAGAGGGAATGGGATCTCAGAACTGGAGTGGCAAAATAATTAAGAACTGGCCTGATCTGCAAAAGCTTACTAAAGTATTTCTGCAACACTTTGAAGAGAAGACAGGACTTCTGAGGTGAATCCTGTGATGTCTAGATGCCTTGCAGAGCTTTGGCCAAGAAAGTTCATGGACATAGGTGGCGAAAGTTTAGTTTGTCTCACTGAAACTTGCAATCAACTTGCTGATTTGTAATGCAGATTATTTTGCTGGCTGATTATGTGAAAAACGGTTAATTTTTCTTCTTTTTTTTTTTTTTTTTTTTTTTTAAACAGTTCTCTTTCTGTTTTTATCTCTCCAATTCTTAATGGCAACTAATTGAGGCTGCATTCGCCAGGAAGCTGTTTGAAGTTTTAGCAGTCAAAAGGGTTGCTTGATATGGGCTCATCTCTAATAATATTTTCTACACCGAATAAAAAAATGGGTGGCATTTACCATATTCCACCACAAGGAAGGAGTGATTTGTTCTATCTCCTGACTTCTTTGCTACGATAATTTTGTAGTTCCCCAGGATAGGCTCTTCAGTGAGTGGGAATTCTAGCTGAATAATGTTCATCTCCGACTTCACATTTTGCCACTGCAAGATCCTGTTGCCTCTTGGATCCTGAAGATAAAAGAATACAGACTCACAGGCTTTTTGCCTTAGAAATCTTTTGCTTTTAGCGCACAAAACCAGCAACAAAGAAGAAAACAGAGTAGATTGCTTTAACTCATTGGAGAAGATGCTTAATGCACGTGCATTGAGTTAAATTACGCCTTTGTACTCTGATTATTCATGTTATTATTAATGTTGCTAGATTCTCATCTATTGTTCCCAGATTTAGGCATCCTCTGCCAGCCTACTTATTAGTCTCAATCATCAGGGAAAGTTGCATAATACTGCTCTTTCCTGCTCTTTAGCATATGTTGCTCTAGATTTGTGTCAAGAGGGCAGAGAAAGAAAATCTTCTTTGTGCTTTCCCTTCAGACAAGTTTATCCCACACAAATCTTGGCCTTTAGCAACCCCAGCCTTTTTTTCAGCTGCCAGAAAAAGGAAGGAAGCATTTCTTCTGCATTCACTGGGGTGGCATTTTCCTCTCAGTATATGTTATGCTAGTTAGACTAAAGAAAACACATTCACACTGTTTCCTTGACTCTTTACAGCAATGACTGGGAAAAAAAACCACGTGGAGGGCTCAAAATATGCGTGTTTTCATTGCAAAGAAAATAAAGTCCCCCGACTTCACAGTGTAACATGAAAACTTGTAAGTATGCTATCTAGACATGAACTGCAGTTGTTATAAAAATCACCAGAAAATGCCATGAAAGTACTAATATTGCTAGTAGTTGTATTCACAACCTGTATTTGTTCATAGTTTTAGCAGCACTAGAGTTGCAAAAAGGTATACCCCAAAATAAATTGAGCAAACTGGGGGAAGGGGAGGGGAGTCAAAGGCAGACATAAAAACACTACAACTTTTGACTGCTGGAATGATTATAGGTGTACTTTCCATGTCAGTCAGGCTCAAAGAGCATCCTTGGTTTTTTTTGTGGAGTTTCTGTTAATTTCTGCTGGTGTACTCAGCAGCAAGATTTGTCTGTGTATGGACACATACAAACCCATGTAAGCACATGTGCCTGGAGTAGTGTAGTACAAAGACAAAAATTTCTTACCTGAATTGCAATCAAGGGGTACTGAAAGAGGAAAAAACAAAAAGGAAGAAGATATAAGGTGGCTGATCAAACACAAATTATTTTTCCTCAGGACTGTGAGAAATGTATAACTAATATTCAGTATAATGCCATTAATGAGAGGTTCTCATCTCTCATTTTAATCCATTTAACAGCAATTTTGCTTCAATAAGAAGCTTGCATAAAGGAGAGAGATGAAATGAGAATGGTGGGACAGTTTCTGGTCATAGTGTTTTTAGTGCAGTTCAGAGTATATGAGTGAGCAGAGTCATAGAGGTGCACACAAACCATGATTTGGGTTTCTTTTTAGCACCAGCTCTTCTGCTACCGCAGTGCTGTCTCCTGCACTACAAGCACAGGAGAGGAGGCCAGTGAAGACCCTTCCATCAGTTGGCTGGTAGTAGGTGCTATAAGCATGAAGATAGACTGCTGGCAGTGGAAAGAATACCTCTGGGGAGATGAACAACTGTGGCAAAAACTTTCTCTTTAATTTCCCCCATTTCTAAAATGGTCAAAGTGCCAGGTGGATGATTTACTGATGCCTGCAAGCAGCAGTTGCTGAACTGGAATAGCAGGAGACTGAACCATCAGCTTTCTGGTCAGAGCTAAGATAATGTCTGTGGCAACAAAGTGGAGGGGGTTTTGAGCCTCTTTCGCAGCGATAGCAGAAGGTGTTGTGTCAGGAATTCAAACTGCTACACACTTGCCTTCTTCCCTGTGACTCTAATGAAAGGGTGGATTACAGCGTGTGCTTAGGAAATCAGGTTAGTTCTTTGGCATTTAGTCTCTGCAACATCTCATTTTATCCACAGCAATCCTTTATGTATAATTTGAGGAAAATGTTGTCTCCCAGAAATTTTAAATACAGGGGAGTATTACTGGTCACTCACCTTCTCCTGAACAGGTTTAAAATTGAAATCCAGGGCAACAACACGAAACCTCACTGGAACGGCAAGGAACAGGGTGTTAGCACTGACCATAGTTTGTTTGGCTGAGCATGATGTCTTCCATTCATTAGAACTCCCAGTTTCACAGGATCATCCGACAGTCCCACTTGCACAGGGGGCACATGATGAAATGCATCTGAAGGTAGAAGAATCCTACACAGAGTTTGATTAAGGGTCTTTACCCTAGCATCAAGTTCTTGTTCCCCTTTCATAAAGTTTCCTTTAATGCTGCTAGTGAAAAGTTTACTTTCATAAGGATTTAACCTCACAGAGAGGGGATGACTGAACGAATAAAACTGCATTACCTTTTAATAATTTAGTTTAATCTGCTGCTTCTCCCAGCTCAAAACCAAGCCATTTGACCAATAAACAACCCATATTGGACACCTTGGTGGCACAAAATTCCAACTGGTTAGCTTTCCTTCATACTATGTATCTGTATAGATAGAACTCATCCTAATTAAAGTAAAACTAATCTAGTCCAATGGCTGCATTATGTGACTAACCTCTGGGAAGAAGTTTCCTTCTAGTGTTTCCTAATGTGTGTGTTAGAAGCCTGAAAGCTTAGAAGTGAATTGAGGAATGGATCTAAATAAATGGAGCTCTGCTTGATGAGCAGGTGAGAAGCATGGATAGGGGAATAATTTAAGTGCGGGAATACAACAACATGGAAGTCTAAAGCCCAAAAACATCCCAAGCCAGAAGGTAAATAGCATGATTTTGTCTTTAACAACTTATAATTAATTTATAAGTAATGGATTTCACTCTTGGTGTTTAGACTACTTTGATGCTGACCATAACTACAGAGGGGAGACTCTGTAAGCATTGTGTTATGCGAGGTAGTGATCTAATCACCTCTTCCTACTATCCTGGCCTGTCACCAGTAATGAAACAGCAGCAGTGATAGCTTCTGTCACCTGGGAGGAAGGGACAAAGAAAATAATAGAGATCATGGGGTGACAGTCTCCTGACATCCTGAAGATGATTCCCTAAGCTCCACAATAACTGCAATAGTTTTAACAGAAACTCTGAAGAAACTGCCTAGAATGTAGCTCATCCTGAAAAACACCAGGCAGACAAATTCTGTCTGAAGAAAATGCCTCCTAAGGCCCATGTTACAGACCAAGTGGACACTCACCGGTCTGTCCTGGTTTGTAGATGGGTTTGTCCGTCTGTACGAAGACGATGCTGTCTGTGTTCCAGATCATCACTGACCGCCGCTCCTCTAGGCTGAGTGTGGTGCCCTTGGCAGAGAAGGAAATGAAAGCCAGTGGTGCAGAGTGGACAGGAGGAATCTGTGAGAAAACAGAAAAGCATGGGGAGGTTGTTAGTCCTGAAGTAATTTGCTCCAGAACCTGCTGAACAGCAATACCTGTGGCCTGGGCTCCTACAATGAGACACAACTTAATCACCTCACTCAGGTTTTTTCTTACTACTTACTTACTTTTACATCTGAAAATGCCTCCTTGTCTGTTACTGCATTATTCTCCTATGCTTCCCTTTCTCTTGAACAAGCCTTACTTCTTTCCCCGATTGTTCCTCTCCTGCGCTCTCTGTTTTAATTTTCTTGTCCTTGTTTACATTTCTTTTCCATGGGGACATAAATTAAAATTAACTTACCTTGAAATTGAAGCATTGTAGACCACTGCTTGCTGTCATGGTTTTCTTAAAAATAGTGCTATTAATGGAGCTGTATTCTAGGATTACTCTGACAGATATTGTCTCGTTGAGGTTAAGGAACTGCAGGCAAACCTGACCTGGAGAGTCATTTTGGAGGACAGCAGGCACCATCAGGACATACTGCCTGTGAGATTCAAACATCAAAGTGATCACATTCATGTGTAAAGGAGAAAGACCCTCAACAGGATAAAGAGAACACCTAACACTGTTGTTATTCAGTGCCCACCAATTACTTTAGATTAAATACAATACACTGCCAGTGCTCCTCACTCTGTACCGCAGCTCTGAACTAGCCCAGCCCTGGTATTGCCCCCAACTCTGGTATTGCCCCCAGCTCTTGCCCTTTTTTCCTTTATCTGAGCCCTGGGCCCGCCTGCTTTTAGCAAAGCACCCTGCTGTCACTACTGCTATTTATTTTCCTGGTCACATGTCAGCTTCTATGGAAGTTCTGCAATAGGTGGAAGGTCTGATAATATTAAATGAGAACGATTCACTTGCCACCCCCACTCCACTTTAGCTGTCCAGATATAAGAGATGAGCCCTGGCATTATTTAATATTTAGAGCATAATTAATAACACTGATTAGCACAGTCTCTGAAGCCTTTTCATAAATACTAATAGTAGCAATAGGGTAGCTCTTACGGCTCAGGTTCCTTTGCAGCTGTTACATGCCAGAGAAGAATAGCCAAAAGAAACTTCAGCCACATTTTTCTCACTGGGAGACAGAAGAAAGAGATAAGTTCTCTTCCCATGAAGCAATTCCTTGCCTAGTAGTTTAACAGCTCTGCAGCATTCCTCACCCAGTGCTCCAGAGGAAAGGAAGTTGGCTCTTCAACTCCTCCCTGGCTCCTTCCTTTGATGTTAGTGCCTTTATAACTGCAGCAAGGGGTGGAGATCCCAGTCTATCCTACTCCTTGCAAGAACCTCCCCTAACACTGCAGTCAAAATCAACCCACCATCTCCAGACTGTAACACTTCACCGCAGTTCTCTGAATGTCTGCACAAAATATCTTTAGTGGTCTTGTTTTCAAGAAAAGGGGCTTTGGTTTTCACACTGAGACTTGTCACAGCACTGAAAAGCTCTAAGTGACCTAAACCAGAGTAAGTCTGTCAAACCAGATAAACATTTGTGAGTTTTCCCCATTGTTCTTGGATTTTACCATTTGGATTGACAGTCTGGGTGAAGCAGACTAATTTTCTATGATTTGTCACCAGATTCAGGCTAAAATAATACACTGACATCTCTCTTCTTTTGCTGCATAGGTGTTTTGAAAATTGATGAAATGGAAAAATAGAGAAAGAAAAAGAAAGAGATCTAAAAAGTCTTAATTACTTCTACCTTAGCCATTGAACACTTGACAGTGTTGTTGAAGTTTGATTCATTTCAGCTCAGAATTAGCCAGCTGCTGGGTCTATGGGAATTTGTTAGTTCCCCAGGTTTCCAGTTTTCACACCTGTGTGGAAGCTAATTGAGTTTTTTGTTACGGAGAAGGAAGTTCCTTTGTTCTTTTGTACTCTGAAGAGAAAACAAAGCACTCAGGTGGGCTGCTCCCCACAAGGAAAACTATGTTGGAAAGCAGTTATTTGATAACTGTGAATGTTTTTTTTCCCATTTATATTGGTACTGGGTCTGTGTGGGATGAGGTTATGAAGTCAGCTTTCTCCACAGTAGCCTGCTGTGCTTTGCGTTTGAGGCTGTTCATAACGGTGTTCATAACTCACCAGCGTTTTGGCTCTTGCTGAAGAGTGCTTGCACAGTGTCAAGGCTTTCCACCTCCCCCACGTCCCAGCCAAAAGCCAGCAGGCCTGGGGTGGGCAAGGGACTGGGAGGGGCTCCAGCCAGGACAGATGACCCAAACTGGCCAAAGGGATATCCTGTACCTGCCATGTGACACCATGCTTAGAAATAACAGGTGGGGGAAAGGCGGAGGAGGGACAACATCTGTGGCATCAGCGTTTGTCTTCCGAAGCAACCACTACCTGTGCTGAGGCCTTACTTCTCAGGGAGTGGTTGGACATTTGCCTGCCAATGGGAAGTAGTGAATAAGTCCCTCTTTAAGCTTCTCTTTCATGTGCACCTTCTGCTTTCCTTTCTAAACTGTTTTTATTTCAACCCACTAGTCTCTTTGACATCCTTCCTGGAAAATGGAAGTGGGCAAAAGATTGGGTGGCTGCTTGGCTGCTCTCTGGGGTCAACACACCACTGTATGTTACCAACATGGCTAAATATTGTAGGCTTGCATCCAGAGAGATATGGGTCCAAAGGCAGAGTACCTGGTTTGGGAGCATGATTTTCTCTAATATCGTGATGTGTTTTATGACTAGTTTCTTGCTAGTGTGTAAAACTTTCTTCAGTAGAAACATAGGGCACGTAGGGTGGCTATGAAATGTTTTTCACTGATGCCTTCAAATTTTTCACAGAAGTATCAAACCGTATGGAAATGGAACAGGGCAGAGGTAAGAGGTGGTTCCCCAGAGGTCTCTCTGCGACGTGGTGTGGGTGCTTAGAACACAGACAACAGTCTGAGGTTCTGTTCTGGAAGCCCACCTCACTGTCATTTCTGTTGAAGAGGATCTCTACAGATTGTACAGTTTAGGAGCTTCACTAAAGATCAGGCTTTATTGTCTCTGCAATGCGATACCAGCAGGAGCTGCCAAGAATAGAAATTCAGTGACAAAGGCTTGAATTTGAGCTGACATTGTGAGAAAAGGACATGGTCAGAATTGCATGTTCTTAATTTTTGTGACTTTCTCAGGTATTATGTTGCAATTTATTATTGCAACGTAATAAATCATTAGTTCCAAACAAGTCGATTTGACAATCATCACTATCCAGAAGCTTTCTGAGGTTACTTTTGAAAGTTTGATCAGAGGGCAAAGCAGGTTAGGTGACATTCAAAGGTTGTAAAAGTAGAGAAGGGTAGTTGTGTGTAACATACTGTTATAATGAGCAGGAGTTTTGCCCCAAATATAGGCTGGGCTGTGACTTTGGTGCACTACTGTATCTCCAAGAACTGGCACTAGCCACAATGTCTCCTGTGCACATAAACATTCTGAACAGTAACCAAATCAAGGACAAAGATTACCCATGCATCCTATACCCAGATAATTCACTGCACTAGTTTAAACCCTCCACTAACCACAATGAAGAAGGTGCATCTGGTAAGGAAATACACAAACAAAAAACTCAATCATCTGTAATAGAGAAGGTATTGCATTAATACATTTGCAACCAAACAAGTCACCTGGGTGAAAAAAAGCCACTGTACCTTATCACAACAAAGGAAAATGGAGGTCATCCCATCTTCTTGGCTGTAACATGCAACAATTTGTCTTTCACAGGAAAATCAAACAACATTCCACTGGATACAACAAAAAAGGTTGTTTTCAGGGCAAATATTTAAGAAACCATTAACTTTTCTTTTAATGATTTTTTATCATTTGCTGACTGCATGTCTTTGCTTTTCAAATCTTGCCCATTCTTTCTAACTCAACTGCATATGTGCAAGAAGCTTGTGAAGATTGCTCTGTGGGGAAGTTAGAGAGATGATATTCCATCACCAGGTCACAAGACTTTATTTCATAGAATCAGAGGATGGTTTGGGTTAAAAGGGACCTTAAAATTCATCCAGTTCCAACCCCTCTGCCATGGGCAGGGACACCTTCCACTAGACCAGCTAGCTCAGAGCCCCATCCAACCTGGCCTTGAATACTGCCAGGGATGGGACATCCACAGCTTCTCTGGGCAACCTGTGCCAGGGTCTCACCAAGATCATAGTAAGGGATTTCTTCCCAATATCTAATCTAAACCCACTCTCCTTCAGTTTGAATCCATTCCCCCTAGTCCTGTCACTACCTGGGCTTGTAAGTAGTCTCTCTCCGTATTTCTTGTAGCTTCAGGTACTGGAAGAGGTTCTTGGGTTTTGGGTAATGTTGGAGAAATATCTGTATACAGGTGGATTATCTTGCATTCCTGACTCAAAAGGAGTTTTTTACCAGCCTAACTTTGAGTGTTACCTGAGCAATAACTTCAGACCTCAGTTACTTGTGCTTAGCTGTAGCACACACAGATCTGTGTGTTTGTAGGTGGAGAGCAATGAGAGGGAGCCTTGGCAATAGCAGAATGAGCTGTTTGGTTTAGTTAAATTTGATTTATTTAACCTTGTTAAGAAATAGCCCACCACCTAAATATAGATATCTTTCTGCCACTGAAACAGTCCTGCTGCAGGCACAGTTAGACAGCAAAAATTGTGCCTTTATGGTTGTGGTTTGGTTTATTTGAGCCACTAGATATGTTTTACCAGTAAAATATTATCTTTACAAGTAAAATCTGTCCTGTTGTGAAAAGCTATAGTAATACTACTCAACTGCAATTATTTTCTTCATATGGAGCTGCTCAGTCAGTAATTTCTGTGTCTTTCTGTGTGATTTCTTGACCTCAGATTTCACTCACTATTACTGGAAAGAGCTCTATTCCTTTCCTGCGGGAATCATCACATGGCTCTAGGAAAATTACAATAGTCTCTAGAACTCCGTGGTTTTTTCGTGGTTTTGAAGCGTTTGTGGCTGCTCACATTTCATTTAATTCTAATACTCCTCACTCATGCAATCTAAAGCCAGCTTGGATGTGTCTGCAAGATCTGTAACCATATATTTGTGGTGTAGGCACTGTCAGCTTTCTTGTGAACGGGTTAATTCCTGCATTCAGAAGAGGATCAACTCAAAGAAACTTGGTCATTACAGCTACAAAAATTAACTGAAAAGCCCTGAATCAAGCTGTGATCTTGGCTATGACTGTTTCCTATAAAACCGACTTTAAGAAGATTAGATTGTAACAATTTGTTTAGACATGGTAAAGGTCGAAATGCTTGGTTTGGCCCAGGTGTTTGGGGAACAATGCTGAAACTTGGTAACTACAGATAAAGCCCTGCTTGGTCAATAGGGTCTCTAGTCAAGCATGCAAGATTTCTTTCATTGTTCCAAGATATGTGGGCCTTGGCAAAGTCCTCTAGCAGCTCTGCAAGCTACATGGATGGTGAGGTCATAAAAGAAAGTAAGTATATCCCTATTGGAATAGTCACAGCTTGCAGTGATCTTGATGAGCGATGGAATTTTTTTCAACAAAATGTGGTGGTGGGGAGAACTGCAGCTTCTTTCAGTGGTCTCTCATGCCTGGAAAAGGCAGCCATATAAAAGATGGAGGTAGTTGAAGGTCAGCCAGTTGCAAGGATTCTGTTATGCCAGTGACTCTGTTGAGTGGGGATTGGTCATCCATAACTTGTTTTCAAAACTGAGGCCTTTATCCACATATGCGTAGAGGCTGAGGTCTCAGCAGTCATAACTGTGTGAGCTGAAGTATTAAGACACATATATATACACATATATATACACACATATATATATGTGCTGTGCAGTTTGTATATATGTGTCTTTGCTGTGCAGTTTTGGTGACAAACGCCAGTGGAAGGTGAGTGATGCTGGAATCTGACTACTGTCACTGCACCTGCACAAGCCTCAGAGTGGATACCAGTGTACAAATGAAATTATCTCTCCTAGTTATACACAGATTATGTGGCAGCTTTCAGGCTAAGCTACAAATGCAGTGCTTTGGGAGTGCTTTGTGGTTTTACTGTCCTTGAATGGACAGGAACAGGAGTCTTTCAGCCCTCCTTTCTTTGTGGTCTTTATAGGCAGCATCAAGGGTTCAGTTCAAATGTGAAGAGGTCTCCAATAAAATATCTGAATAAGCCCCTCAAAAAATCTCAGGTGCTTAGTAAGTTCCGTCTTCACACTTGCAAATATAAAACAGGTTTTTATTAAAAGCAGAAAAGAAAATACTTAACAATGAGTATCGAGAGGGAAACATGTAACTAGTTAAGCCTTTTCTTGTGGTGGGACAACTAGTCTGGCTGCATGTTGCCCCCCTAAACCTTCCATGCCAGCAGTCAGCTCATGACTGGTACTGAGAAATCATCTTGTGTACCAAGAGCTGACACAAGCTGCACATGATGTTGTCATGTATTGGCTTTTCTGGCTACCTGAAAGGTGCCTGAGACCAACCTCTCTAGCATGCTGAGGGATGCCCAATTCATTCTCTGATCTTTTCATCTCTGATCAAACCCCTAACCCTTTGTTTCTATTTCACAGCTGTGCACAACTATCCTCTCTTTGTAGCTGCAACTTCTGCACTCTGAAGGTAGAAGCATTTGATTTCATTTCAGGTGACAATTCATGACAGACACCTGTAGAAAGAAGTAGCTCTCTGAGGCTTTCACACTGCAATGGCTTTTTTCTGCTTCATGGAAAGCCTGTTTTTTAATTTCATTCTGCAGAAATTACTCATAAATGTATCGTAATGACAGATTGGTAAGTGTTTGAGGCTCCATTAGTCCCTCTTATTTTCTTCTCCTTCCCTGGCTGGTTGCCCTTCTTCTCTGGATTGACTTGAGAAGGGTCATACAGTTCTGCTTTCCCTTGGGATTTCAGCCATCAGCCTAAAAATCCTACAAGGGCTTTACTGATTTAATCACACTCCTGAAGTTTTTTCCTGGAGTTCCAGCCACTGTTGATGTAAGAGACTTGAATCTTCTGTCTGAACTGCAGGTTGGTCTGTGAGAAGAGAACTATGGAGGAGCAGTGTTTTTGCATGTGTCTTTGGATGCAGCTTTGGGGGCCAAAGGAAATTTCTTGGTCATATTTTTTGGGAAATGCTGTATGTCTAATCCTGACATACAGGATTAGAGAAAGGAGGTGTGGATCTCACTTCAAGGCTGTAAAATGATATTATCAGCACCAAGAGTTCACAGGAGATGAATTCAAGACGTAAGACTTACATCTTTTAGAGCAGGGGCTACCTCTTCTTATTTCTTTGAAGTCTGTCTTCAATGTAGGCACGATATTTCTAGGACTTGAATGTGAAAGAGAGCTTGGGGTGAGGAGTCTCTCACAACTGACTGATAACACTAAATGTTGGAGGCTCAGTCTTTGTGAGTGCTTTGATCTTTTTGCCACTGACCAACATCTAGCTTCTAAATCCATTTTTTGTTGTTGCAAAGTCTTTTTCTTTCCACTACGACGTATCAGAAATGGAACTCGTTCCAGACACATTATGGAAGGCATGCAAATGCTATTCAGAGCCTGCAGCTTTCTCTCCCTTTATCTGTTATTATTATCTACTTGGCAGCAAAACAATACACTTGTGTTACCCGATATATTAATTGCACTACTTTAAGGATGCCCCCCAGGGAGAGCCTGTTTGTGCCTTCAACCCCTGACCTTATGCCTGAGAAGTTTTTTTGATTCATTCCCCTCACATAGAGGCTATTTCTGCTTTGTCTCCAGTGAAAATCTATTCTGCAGTGATATATTGAACTGCTGAGCACTGTACAGAACAAGCTTTAGGATGTGTCCTTGATGAAGACTTGTCAGTCTTTTTAATATATTATTATCTTCCTAAACAGTTAAAGTTTCCAAGTTGTCTCAGGGCAAACAAACTGGCATCAGGCAAACAGGGAGTCAGGGAAAGTCCTGATTGTCCTCTTGTGAAGAACTAGGTGTTTTTTATTGTTGTTGACCCATAAATGACCAGCACTAGGCAAAACTGTGTGCTGGAGGGCACTGTGTGGAAATGAGGGAGTGACTGGAGCATCACATCCGTGTCTAGTGTCTCTCATAGTTGCTTGCAGCACGAGTGCTTTGCTATTACAGAAAACAGTGGCAGAGTCCTGGCAGTTTACACCTCTGTAAAGAACCCCCAGAGCCTGTCCTGGCACATTCCCAGGGACTACAGCAGATGGGTCCTGTAGGAACTGCTGGAAAAAGTGTAAGGAGGTAGATGATTTTTTGTGCACTGAAAGTAAAAGGGAAGATTGCGTCATGATAATTTTAGAGTTCTAGAGCATCTTTCTAACTATAGCAATCAGAGTAAGGAAACTGAGTGTAGATGTATTGTATTTGGCATTTTTGGAGATGGGATAAAGCCCTTACCATTTTCTGATTGATTCACATGGTCCTACCATCTCGGTATCTGAAGCTCCTTTCAATTTTTACATCGTTTCATCTGACTTGCATTGAGGTTAAGCAAACTGAGTTTGTGAAGCAGCAGGTTCACATGATGCAAGTTCCATGAGAAAAAAAAATTGGTTCAGTAGTTGCACTGCACTTAAAAGAGTTTAAGTGGTAAAAGAAGGCTGTAAAATGCAGATTTTGCTAGGTACTGCTGGCATTGTTCCATCCACTCCCTCTCAGCCCAGTGTTTTGGAAATTTGTAGTAAAATTTAAACGCTGTGCTTTTGAAAGAATCTGCATTTCATATCAGTTTCCATCTGACCAGGCTTGCAGTTGGCCATTCACTGGAATGGCATTAAACAAAGGCTTTTGTTCAGCAGCAGGCTGAGTTTACACAGCTGAGGAAGGTGGATTGAAGTAGCCTGACTGACCCCTCTTGAAGCTCACACAATCTTTTTTTGCTGACAGGGATGGGAGAGCAAGGGGGACTTTGGGGTCAGTGAAAAGCAACTTGTCCCCTTAACATCTTCAGAGTCATAACTTATTTCTCAGCATGTGTCTGTCTGTAGCAAAAGTCACCACGGGTCTCATGCAAACATGAAAACATTGCTTTCAGTGTGACTTTTTGGGTCAAGGGTTGTGCCCAGGGGTTGCTTCTGATGGGAAGAGAAATGCTGGGGGTAGAAACTCTGTGTTTCAAGCAGAATTGAAAGAGTTGAAAACCACTCACCTCACAGTATCTTTTTTTCTCAAAATGTCGTAACTTTTTTCCACAAGGTAGAAATTCCACAAGAATTGTCAGGGAATAAACTACTCTTATTCCTCAGTAAACCGAGCTTAAGTTCAAACAAAACAAAACAAAACAAACAAAAGCAGAGAACAAAACAAAACCAGAGTACTCCATTCCCATACTTATGTCCATCTTAAGGAAAGTACCCATAAATATAGGTGGCATATGCGCTCATGAATGTTGTTTCATGCATCAAAGTGCCCCTTCAGGCTCGCCTGCATGAACAGTTCTACCACATGAAAAGCTGCTCTGTGCCTGATGCTTTCAAATGCCAGAAAGCTGAGAGAGTCAGTGCATGGGGCCAGTTTCTCAAGGGTGTTAAGGCACTTAACTCACACCAACCAGAATCTAAATTCACAAAGAGCTTTAGGTTCCTATGTCCAGTTCTTCATCTCTCTAGAGCAACTCTCTAGCTGCTTCCCGAGGTTTCATAGGTCCTGGTGTTGCTGAATTGCTGAAGTCTGCTTTTTTTGCCTGGACTCCAGTGCCACTCTCAAGCTGAACACCCTTCTGCTGGTTAGCTTCTGTCATCATAAGTTCCTTGTGGCTCTCTTTATTTTTCAGTCCCTCCAAACCATTTTATTTTTCTCCCCCCAAGGGCTCCATTGGAGCCACCATTCCTCCCTAACCCCTTTTCAAAGTTTCTGTGTTGCAATTTCTAATTTCAACACAGAAATTTCTAATTTCTCTAATTTCTCCCAGCATTGGTCTTTGGATGGAAAGCTTCCATCACATGGGTCAGGGCCCCCATCGTGGCTGTGACACAAGATGTCATTGATGTCAGGAATCATTGGCTGACCTGCCCAAGGTTTGAATGTTTTAGCTTATAAAATACCTTGTATTACCCCATTCTAGATAGACCAAGGAGTGGAGACTGGGACAAATACCATTGCCAATCATAAGGTTTTATTACAAACAGCAGTAAAATATGAGATGCTAATCTGAAGAAAATTACTTCTTTCTAAATAGAGGCAAAACCTGCAAAAAAATTGTCTTCCTGTGACTTGAATTCTGAGATCTGTAAATGATTCAGTTCAATTGCTGAAAAAGGTGAGGATCATAGTAATTTCTTCAGGATTTTCCTTCTGGATAATGGAAAGACCAAAACAAGTAGAACCTACAGATGCAGCAGGAGCACATTATTCTCTGAGATTGGGATTTCTTAAGAGGAATCTATAGCCAAGAACACACATTTGAAGTGTTTACCTTTACACAAGTATCCCACTGGAATATGTCATAAGTTTCAAAACATGATGGGTGGTCAGAGTCAACAATTGCACAGTATCTCCCTTGTCAGGAAAAGCACTTTATCTGCAGTTTCTAATCCACAGTGACCCCAAGTTCTTTTTGAAGTGTGGGCCAGAATGGGTCATTCTGATCTACAGCAATATGGGATTTGCTTATTCCTCATTATTCTGTTTTTCATTGTGGTCCCAGAAACAACCAAGTCTCTTATCCCCTTTTTGCTCTAAAACTGTTCGCCTGATACTTTCTGAATCATTACCTCTTCTGGCACACATTTGATTTCATTTGGAGGGTGGGGAGCAGGGTGTGTTGTACTCTGAAAGGGCATATTCATCTGGAAAAAAGAAAGGAAGAAGACGTTTGTTAAGAGAGTGTGAAATCATTCTGACCCCAGTCTATCTGCACCTGTCATTAACACGCTACAAAGCAGAAAATATTTGATAAATTTTGTGGTAGACTCCCAATTGTCAAGGCACCCAGTTGCAGCCAGAGACCAGTGCACTCCTCTGACCATGTTTGTCAGGACACATCATTGTTGTCACCATGCAAGATGTGGATCAGGTGGCAGAAAATGCACTCCAGGGTCAATTCTCTGATGGCTGCTGCTGCTGCTAATCTGCTAGGATGCAGTTTAAGAAAGGTGGCCACGCACTTATTTTTCTAGTTTTAGTTACATAAACTCCTCTTTTGTTAAGTGGGACTGTCATTCCTACTTAAGTATTTAAATTCCACTAAGGAAGGTCTTTTTGCTGCAGCCTACTATGGCAATATTAAGTAAAAAAAATTAAATAATGCAGTTCAGGGAAGTCAGGAACACTGCTGCCTTTGAGTTATTGATTTTACCCATCATGCCCAAGCTGTGAAAAGAAAGCAGAACTACACTTCTTTTTGTATGTGTTTCGTAAGAAAGAAACTCCTCATGTATCACTTTCTTATCCGCTTAGTGTTGAAACGAAGCAAGAAATGTAAACACTGGAGGACAGGAACTGTCTATGCTCTGCAAAACCTTTGTGGTCTAGTAATCAAATCCAGCAGAATTGCTAAGTGGGCCTCCCCTTGCCTCTCCTTGGATTTCACAGGTTTTACTGAGGCCTGCTGGGGTCACGTACCTGTTTCATAATAATCATATATGTGTACAGGCACTGGTTTGATGTCTGAGACAGGCAGGCTTTGCTCCACACCAAAGGAGAAGCTGATTTCCTTCTGGGACACCTGGAAAAGGCAAGACAAGAAAATGCATCAGAACTTTTCATAACTATCCCTGAGGCTAAAGTTGAACAGATTAATTTCTGAATGAGACTGTGTGAAAATGTGCCATTCTACACTTCCCTCCACTTTGTAAACTTGATGTCAAATCAGATAATAGTTTAAAAGCTGTTGTTAAGTATGTTTTGTTGCTAAAATTGTGTGCTCTTTGCTTTCTTCCTCTTCCTATTTCCATTACCAATGACCAATTCCAATTACCCAGCCTAATTCCCTGTTAGTGTGGGTTTCAGCACATCAGCATTCATCCTGTAATTGAAAATTGCTGTTAGTTTCTTTCCTTGCCTTTTCACAGCTAAAATCACCTTCGGTACCCCTAAGAATCTCCTCCATACTTTTCTCTCTTTGATTACCTTGATCTCAGTATCCCCATTCTCCCCTGTGATTCTGATCCTCATTCCATACGCTTGCAGCCAAATATCCCAAACTACTTTCCTCTTTATATATATATATATATACAGATATATATATTTGATGTTGGATCGAGTGAAGTACCTTCACACCTTTAAGGCACGTGTACTGTTAATACGCCATTAATAAGATTTTTCTTTTATCTGGGAGTCTGTTTTAAACTTCCAGTTTAATAAAACCAGAAGGAAAGCTGCCAAACTTACCTTCTGAAGGTAGAAGAGTATGTGGTTGTTCTTGATGTCTACACGATCCACAACAGAATTCTCGTGCCGGAGCTTTAAATAAGGCAAAATACAGCAATGTTAGCACGGGAGACTTGTGGAGGAGACTTAGGGATTCCGCAGCAAAATGCGTTTGAAGTGGCTGCCACTCTCCTTTTATGCCACCCCGCCATCTAGTCGCCAAAAAAAGAAATGCAAGTTGAGTGTTTTCATAACCTGGTGCATGCAGACCAGTCACAGTGGTAAAACAGTTTTACCAGTCAGCTTTGATATTTGTGACTTATATCATCAAGCATGCTCTCATTTCAAAGAGAATTACAATTAATATCTGCAGCTCAAGCTGACTCACTTGTTAGTCCATTGTATGTTTTCAATAAAAGTTTAAAAACATTTAGAAAAGAATACGAACACAATTGTTTTACTATCAAAACATACAAACCTAAAATATTCCAAACTTTAAAAAACAGCTATTTTTTCCCGCAAGTGTATATGAAGAGGAGTATGATGCCAAACAGAATAGCATCTCAACAGAAAAATCTTCCAAAGAGAATTTCTTAATTTCATACAGTTCTAGCCAAAAAACAAATTCAGGCCTGAATGATGAATGATTATAAAGGCACAAAGCTATGAGCAGACTCTACAAAGAATTTCATTCTTCTTTTATCTACTTGAAAATTACAGCTCATGACTTGAAGCTAACACATTTATTGTGAACCTAAATTGTATTAGGAACTGAAATGAGGTGCTTATCAGTGCTGTCCCCAGCACTGTCAGCATCATAACCAAATTTCTGGATAGTAAAGGAGGAGGATCAATACCCCCTTTTTTTGTTGTTTGTTAAACTGTACTGGAGAGGAAGAAATAACCCTTGTCAAAGGGATAATAATGCAAAATGCCAATTAAAGCAATTAAACCATGGCAGAAGTATTTCTCACATAGATTCTGCTAGGCTGTGTGACCAGACTCATACACACAAACGCTGAGGGGCACAGGGAAACCCCAGTAACCCGAGCAGAGCCACTGGAGCACTCTGACCTGGTTCCCCTTGGGGCTGCCACAGGGCAGTGACCAGTCCACTGTCAGGGAGTGAGACCCACCAGGTGAGTCAACAGCAGGATATCCCTGGATCACCTCGCAGACTGAAGGGGAATGCTGCCTACAGACCATGGGACTGAGTATGGGATGCTGTGACTCAAGAAAGAGTTATTACAAAGTGTTTAGAGGAAGAACCAGAAGTAACAAAGAGAGGGATAAAATGCAGTTGGAAGGAAAAAGTGTGGAAAATGAGTAAAAGAGGCCAGTTGCACATTAACAGGTTGGTGGTCAGCACACTTGTCTGCCCTGCACCTGGTCACCACAGCCTCTCCTGCTTTCCTAGTAATCTCTGTTCCTGACAATGTTCCAGGGTGAAAGGCTCTCTGTTCTGTGTGAACGTGTGTGTAGGGAGCGGCAATCACTGAAGAGAGGATCAGAGCTCACAGGGACTGTGTGCCTGGAGTGCCAGCATCCTGAGACAGACTTTGGGTCCTTGTGTGGGGTATGTATGTCAGGGTGTGGTCACTAGTGATAAACTGGACTAGCAGCCAGCTACTGAGTCAGGCATAAGCCTGACCCAAATATTGGAGACACCAGAGGATCCAAGACAGCTACCAAAGAGACCAAGACGTCTGAGCCTTTTTTTGGAATAACTATATGGTCTTGGAGGTGGACACTGGTCAGGCTATTGGTCTGGAGCAGCCATTGGAGACTCATTTGCCTATGTCTCTGTATGTGTCTGTGTGACATCACTGTGAGACCAGGGGATCCCAGCCCATCTGCTGCATGTCTAAGATGGCTTAGAGAGGTCCCACTGTGCATACCTGTGGGTGATGGGGACCTCAGTTCCAGGCACTGAAGTGGGGCTCAGGCCTTGAGCAGGCGCACGTCCAGATGCCAGCAACTCAACAGAACAAGGGTCCAGGGGCAGCTACTGGGCAGACTGAGTGCCTGGGGTCAGCTACCATAAGGAGCCACATTGTGTATTTGCATGTATATACGTGCATGTGTATATTTATGTATTTATTTATCTTTTCCACAAATGAGATTTTAATATGATCAGGCAGAAGAGGAAACAGGACAAGGCCATTTGTGCTGTGTTTGTGGAAGTCCTGTCTTTCCTGTCTACTGATCTGTGTGGCCAGCATGTATACATATATATATGGATATACATGTGTAGTGTGCATGTCTGCTTAGTGGGAATACACACTGAACCTTGCTGTTGGTTTGACCTGGAGATATGAAGTCTTAGCTCTCCTGGGCTACTGGATTTGGCAATTCCTAACAGATTTGTCTTCAATACATAAACAGCTACAAATTTGAAACACAGAGTGTGTGAGACAAGGCTATGCCCAGGGAATTTGCAGTACTCCCATGGGCTCAAATTTGCTAATCAGAGACTATTTTTATCAACTTCCTATGTTTTTAGGCTTTATCATTCATGTTGGTCCCATGTTTTACCTTTTTCAGGGAAGATTCTTCAGGAACAAAACCTGAGAGCATTTTCACATCGACAATAGCCATGTTGGAGACGCTGCGGTTTCCTGTGTAACTAAAATGAGATAAGTTCTGTTAGTCTGGTCTGCAAATGTAAAGGAGACCAGTGAATGATGTTTTTAGCTCTCAATAATCCTGTTTTTTCTTCCTAAAGCTGTAGAGCAGCAGTTAACTGCCTGTTCTTAAATCCTTTCTAGCATAATTTACCAAACTGTGAAGGTAAGGGGGTAGGTCAGTGAGAGGAAGTTACCTGGCAGAGAGGACAAGGTCAAACTTTGGTGGATAGTTGCCTGTGCAAGATGCATTTGCTGTCCTTACAGACAGAGAAAATCCCGCAACTTTTTTTGGCAAATGGATGTTGTATCTCAGGGTGGTCTAGAAGAGATAGAAAACGTGAGATGGTCACAGACTTAAAAGGTTTTATGTCTCTGGCATAACATGTGGAGAGGAATAAAGCATGGAGAAACCCCTGCTTAGTCCCCAGAGGGTGGTGCTGAGTTCCCAGCTTGCTTACCTGCAGATAGACACAGCCAGTGCCATTCACCTCCACACTGTAACTCCCTGGAATCGTGGGTAAGGAAGCCTGCTGCAGTAAGAAGCGGTTCTTGTCATTCACCTGGAAAATCTTACTGGAGGACTCCATGAAGTGGACTTTGACCGTGTTAAGACTCTTTTTGGAGAAGGTGAGATATCCATACTGGGCTAAAGCTTGGAGAGCAACCACAGTGTCCTGAAAAGAATAACAAGATCCAAATGAGATACCCAGGTGTAAGATGGTGCATGAGATTATCAGAGCTCCTATTTCCCTGATGCTTTGTTAGTACTCATACATGCAGGGGGGCTTTGCAAAGAGCCAATGAGACAAGACACAAGTTTTTGTAGAACTCATCCTGGTGGACAAAAAGCTGCCCCTGAGCCACCACTGTGGTCTGGTGACCAGCAATGCCATCTGTGGTGCATTAGGAAGGGTTTTGGCAGCAGGTTGAGGGAGTTGATGCTGCCTCTCTACTCAACCCCAAGGAGGTGTATCTGGAGTGCTGTGTCCAGTCTGGGCTCCTCAGTCCAAGAAAGACATGGAGCTCCTGAAGCTGGTCCAGAGGAGCATCATGACAAGAATGATTAAGCTACTGGATCATCTCTTACAAGGAAAGGCTGATAGAACTGGGCCTGTTCAGCCTTGAGAAGAGACAACTGAGATGGGATCTCACAAATAACTGCAGGGAGGATCTCCAGAGGATGGATCCAGGCTCTTTTTGGTGGTGCTGAGCAATAGGACAAGAGGCAATGGACAGAAAGATGCACAGGAAGTTCCACCCGAGCATGAGGAAGAACTTCTTTGCTGTGCGGGTGACTGCGCACTGGAACAGGTTGCCCAGAGAGGTTGTGGAGTCTCCCTCACTGGAGATGTTCAAGAACTGTCTGGACACAATCCTGTGCCATGTGCTCTGAGATGACCCTGCTTGAGCAGGGAGGCTGGACCAGATGATCCACTGTACTCCCTTCCAGCCTGACCCATTCTGGATTGTGTGATTCTGGAGCAACAGATTTTAATTATCCCAGAAGACCTGGGATAATGTGTCGGCACTGACTGCTGTCCATGGCTAACTTGGAATTCAGGTAAATTCTCATTGCTTAAAACCAAATTATGTGTAAAGCTATGAAGAGCGTGCCAGCACCAATTGTCAAATATTACTCAAATCCATATGCAGTCAGAAAAATTTGTCATTTGTCAAGATTCAGCTGGCAGACTGGACTGCTCCCAGAAGCTTTCTTTTTCCCACACCCAGTTGTTACCTGGCTGGAGGAAAAGCCACCATATGGGTTCTGTTGTTTGATAAGCCAGTACACCACGCGGGAAATATAAGATAAGTCTTCTGGAGTGAGACTGGTTCTGTTGAGCAGAGCCAGGAGCACATAGCTGGTCATTTCAATCTCGGCGGAAGGGGCACGGGAATAGAAGTCAGAGAAACGTTCTGCTGGTGGCTTGTTTTCTCTCTGCCAGTAAACAGAACCACCTGAAAACAGAAAAGTAGGGTGTAAAAAGCATGGAAAACATAAGCTTTTTTATTTTTTGGTGTCCTGAACTGGGTAAGTTTTACTTCCAGCATGGACAAGAAAATAGGAAGGGATGGAAAGGGAATCAGTAAAACAGGCTGTAGAAGTCAAAGAGGGATTGAATTAAGGCAGTGTAGTAGAAGGATGCTAAGGCAGTTGCAAACAGGAGCACATGACATAGCCAAGGGAAGTGGGTTTGTTCAGCACGTAGACAAGAAAGCTAATTGGAAAATTAGGTACAATCTTCCAATACCTTGGACTGAGACATGCAGGGGACTCTCTCTCCACCTAAATTATTTCATAATTTCATAAATCAGGCCACAGCTCAAACTTTTGTGAAGCCAGTAGAGACACACAGAAAAACTCCCGGAGATAAATTCAGCAGCACAGCAGGCACGAAATGGGAAGGGAGAGCGTGCGTGACAAAACCTTACATCAGAACAGTTTCCATGATTCAGCAGGCCATTCCATCGGCTGCACTGCCTGCACCACGGCCATGCTGCACTTACCAGCCCTGACAGCTGCCCCGTCCAGCTTCTCAAGGAAGAACTGGCGTCTTTCCTCTCTTCCAGCCAAGCCATAAACATAGGCAAGGAGGGCCTGGTTGTACAGGTTGTGGACCCCATTGCTAAATGCAGTTTCCAAACAGTTCATGCCACGCCGAACGACAGGATGCTGGCAATGCAAAACACAGTAAGGTGTCAGGGACCTGGATTTCTGTCTCCACTTCTCTTCAAATATTTCCGTCATTGCTTAAGCTGCAATCTCTGACTCTTCATGCTAGTAATGTACATGATCCATGGCATGTTTAAGGGCCTACAGAGTGTACCCTGTAAAAAAATGCCCTTCCAGTCGTGCTGCCTCCTTTCTGCGTTTATTTAGAGGCAGCATGGCCAGAATAACAGAGCACTGTTTCTTTTCCTGACTCACGTGATGACCTTATGCAAGTGAGTCCTTTGTCCCTCGGTTGCTTTAGCAATAAAATGTGGACCATTTTTACAGAACTATGTAAAGTGTGTTCAGACCTCATGAATAAACAGGCTCTCTCAAATGGGTATTGCTCATTTACTAGCTATAACTATCAAGGTAACTCTTCAGACCTTTCAGCCTTACTGACTATCTCTGTGAACTTTTCTTCCCCAGCACACTACTAACCATGTCTTGTCTCTGCAGCTTCACTTGAACATTGGCACCAGGTTTTGGTGCTTCTTATGAAGGTATTGGAAACTAAATTCATGTTGCTGATGAACTGTTTGATTATGCACAATGTTTTCATCTGGTTGGTCTCATGTACCTTCATGATGGGCCATACCCCATGTCTGAGTGATGTTCAAAAAATCAGCACATCCAGAACGTTTGTCAGATATGGAACAATTCTCCTCCTCCCCATTATACAAAGAATAAAGTCAGCATAAAAACAAGGTCACAGGGATATGCAGGAAATATATTACAGAGAACAGAACTTGGCTCTCATTTCCCAGTGCCTAGTACTACAACCAGCAGATCATAGTTTCCTTCCATTATAAAGATTTCCATAGGAAAATTGAAACACAACTTGGAACTAAAAGCACAAAGTGAGTTTGTAGACTGAAGACTTGGATAGCTTGAACCTTGGACTGGGCAAATTTCCAAAGTGGACTCTGGATGGAGTGGGCAAATTCAGTCTGGATTTTACACTTGCTTAGACTACCATTGTCTAAAACAGCTGGATTCCTCAGGTTTTTTTTCAAGTGAATTCATAGCGCTGGATATGTAACTGTAATGAGTGTTTTGTAACACTCGTTAAATACTCTCAGGGGACTGCAGGGTTATGAAAACTGCTGTCTACAGTCAGCTACTGTCCTACAATCAGTATTCGAGTTCCTCATTGTAAAAGAACACTGATGTGAGGACTGTGACTTGTGTAGTTTGACAAATGGCTGACTGGGCTAACCGAGCACCAAATACCTACTGCAGCAGCGTGTCCAGCCTCCAGCAATGATGCCACAACATAGGCTGTGAGGGAGTATTCGGCTTCTTCTCCACCCTGATGAAAAACAAGCAAAAAACTGGTTAGGAAAAATGTCCCGGAAAGAAACAACATATGAATTAATTCATCGTTCATATATCAGTTAGATTTGAGATCAGCAGTAATTTCTGTCTCCCTGTGTGCACAGGAACAAGAAAGATCAAGTTCACTCAGGATAAAGCCAAAATAATTGGCTGCATCTTCCTAACTTTTGTGTGTGTGTAATAAAGCACACCATAGCCTGTGACTTGAGCACACAGTGAAGTGGTGGAAAATAAAACCCAAGACTTATAACTCAGAAAGTTCTACTTGTTTTTACCTCATCATCAAGAACACACATAAGAATCACGCCCTGCTTGTATAGGAGAGATATGAGATAACAGTACTAGGATGAGTAAGGGTGTGGTGAAGAGTAAGCTTATGTCTGGCAGAAATGATCCAAATCAATCCAGACAGCAGGACTGGAAGTTTGTGGCTATACTTATCTCAGTTACCTTCAAAGCGTTGTTGAAATGTGACCCAGCATTTTCAAAGCAGCCGTCTGACTTCTGCTTGCTTGCCAGCCAGATCAACGTTTGAGACTGGACGTTGTCATCAATGTAGATGTAGCGTTTGGCTTGCTCCAGTGACTTGTACACAAAGGCAGTGAGCCTGCAGGTGATCCAGAAACGGAAAGCAGGTGTGGTGTGAGCAAGACCAAGGAGATTTACCAGTGCGCAGGATGTGCATAGAAAATGACATAAAATTAACTTTACGTAATGTTTGAGGTTAAAGAAGAAAGTGTTTAGTAAGTTTTAAATAAATAATATATGTAAAATCCTGATACTAAAACTGACCTGATATTTCTCCATTACTGTGCTGAAACCATTCTTTTAGAGCAGTGGTAAAGTATAGGCACAGCTTGATGATTGATGTTAGCAGTTTCTAGTCTTAGTTAATTGAATTATGAAACAAACCAGGTTGGAAGGGACCTTTGGAAATATCCTGTTCAACCACTGGCCTAAACTAAGGCCAACTTCAGAGCTGTGTCAGGCTTCTCAGTATTTTGTCCAGTCATGTGAAAATCTCTCGGGATAGAGATATCCACATGCTCTCTGGGCATTTGTCTCAGTGCTACAGCCTTCTCCTGGGGAAGACTTTAATCCTTCTACCCACTTGGAGATGTCTCTGTAGCAATTTGAGTAAGGACAAACTTTTGTCCTTACTCTGTGCAGCTCCGACAAGAGTCTGACTCTGTTTTTACACAGTCCCCATCTAGGCAGCAGAAAGGTTTACCCAGGTCTCCCACTAGGTTCCTCTTCTACAGGCTAAACAAACCCAGATCCTTCAGATTCCCATGGAACATTATGTACTCCAGCTCCCAACCATCATACCATCCTTTTGTTGCCCTCTTTCCAGTTATTAATCTCTCCTTTACTAGGGGATTCAAATTGATTGAACTATATTCACTTAGTCTATTAAAAGTAAGAATCACTGAACACTTGGATCATTTTTCAAAGCCTAAAGATCCTGTGCTAGGGAAATAGAAAATGTTTTCACTTACCATACACTCCCTTCTCTGTCTCGTAACCCAAAGGAGCTGTAGGATCCATCCCGGTGTTTGTATGATAGCTGTTTCTGGTAACCTGAAAACAAAGTAAAGAAGACACATTTTCTAATCACAGAAAAGGATTACTGTTTGTTCAACTGAAGCAGTAAGAGTTTTGTATTTAGTATCAAGTAATGTATGTCTGGAGAATAATGCCAACCACTAAGAATTTCAGCTGCTTTTACTCCTGGAAGAATGACCTGCTGCTTTGGGGTGCTCTCATTGCCTGCTCCTACGCAATAATTGTGGTGCTGGAATTTAGAGAGGAGTGCTCACTGTGTAGAGCTGAAGAATTCAATGCACACAATCACAGTATTAGATCGCAGAATCACAGTTTATTCTGAGTTGGAAGAGACCCACAAAGGTCATCAAGTCCACCTCTTAACCATGTACAGAATCCCAAAAATCACATCATTTGCCTGACAGCATTGTCCAACTACTTCTTAAACTCTGTCAGGCTTGGTCCTGTGACCATTTCCCCGAGAAAGAAGATGGATGAATCTGAAAACCTCTCACCTGTGGATAAATATCCAGTACCCCTGACTCTAATCTCTTCCGTCAGCTGCCCAGTCTTATTCAGATAATCCAGGGCATAGATGTTGGGTGTGAACAAGGCCATGTTCTGCTCTCCGCAGCCATAAGGCATGTGGAGCAGGTTATCTAAGTTCCGCAGGGCTGTACCCAAAATGTCTCCTGAAGAGTGAAAGATGTAAGAAGTCAGCTCAGTTTGGACATGTTTTTGTTACATAGCATTATACATTGCTTATATACATGCTTATATACAATATACATATCTTATTATGAACCCAAGAGCAATGACTAATACAGAGTAATCAGAGTAACCAAAGACACATCATAGAAGAAAAGTGATGAAATGCCCCCATTTTTAATTTCTTTTCTGGATGAAGGACACTTGGGAGAAACTGAGAATTGGAGAGAACAAAATGAGCACCGATACTGGCTGGCATGGCTTCTGAGTAACAGCTATGAATCCTTGGAACAATTAGATTTCCCTGCCCTTTACAGCCCGCTTCCTGTGTTTGCATGTACACGTGAAAATGTTGCGTGGGGTACGATGCTGGCAGGCCACAGAGGCTGTAATTGCACAGCATCAGCACATCTCACACAGACACGGGCATGCAAACCAACTGTGTTTAGAAAACAGGATTCAGAACCTCTGAACCTTCACTGGAGAGAACCCTCAAGTCTTAAGCATTGTCCAACTACTTCTTAAACTCATCTGATTTCAAATTAGTGGAGTGGATCTGATGGGACCTGAAACTTTTGTTCTGTGGGAACTTACTGACTTACAAATGTTTTTCATTATGCAAAATGATAAATATTAAATTATGCAGTCAGCAAAGTTCTGAAGATTTCTTTCCAAGAAATTAGGATCATTTTTTTCAAAGAAGTCTCCCTTATGTTACTTTTCAGCTGAATTAGCTGTTTTACTATACAGAACTGAATATGCTAATGCAGTATAATCTGAAATGCAATATAAATGGAAATTATTGGACTATTTTGTCCTCTCTTGATATGAGAGAATTTTCAGCAAATTTTGCATCTCACTGCCATTTTGCAAAGTAGGAAACTTACCTTCTAAAATCAAGAATAATTACTTCTTCAACTTAACATAAGGTTTGTGTGTGTATACATGGTGGCACTTGGTGCAGCACAAGAGAAACACAATTTTGCATTTACTCTAAGTACTAAACTTACCAATGACAGAAAAATAAGCTCTGGCTGATCCCTGCACTAGGTTTCTTGGCAAGGTGAGAGACACTTGTTCAGAAATCTTTTCACCTGATGAGAAAATGTGAAAAAAATAATTGTTAAAATTATGGGGTTTTTTTACAGACGACTCTACTTCCTAAGCATAACTACAGTGACTGCTACAGTCTTCAGTCTGGGTAAAGAAAATGCTTCTGAGACTTGCCCAATGAGTCAAAGGTATCTTAAAATCCTGAATTTTAGCCTAGCACCCTGACCCTGAAAATCTCTTTCCTCCCCTGGAAGGGTCTCTGGTTTTGTACGACAAGATCTGTAAGACAGTGAAGCAGTTCCACTTTACTCCCTGGAATGAATGAAGGCATGAATGAATGAATGAATGAATGAATGAATGAATGAATGAATGAATGAATGAACTAACTTGACTTACCTTTTGCACAGACGAGGGAGCTCTGAGTCCACTCCTTTTTAATACCTTCAGGCTGTTTGATTGCAGTGAAGTGGTCAGGAGGAGAAAGAAAGGTGCAGAACATCACCATGAAACCATGACAATTTAGCAGTGCAAGATAGTATATGAATGTGGTTATCCAGACCATGCACCTCTTGTACCCAGTCCTATCCTAGCTCCACTAGAATATCTCTTGGTCCATGGCTTCCTCTCTTACCCAACCTTCCATCCAGAGCAACTCCCTACTTAAAAAGCAGTTAAAAAATAGGTATTTCCAGCCTCTGAGATACTCTGTCCAATTAATCCAATGTAGCTGTTGGTTTATGATGCTCAGGATAAACCCTTTTCCTTTTACATCTTCCCTCCACCCTCCTCCCTAGTATTTGAGTCACAGGCTAAAGGTGCTTTAAACGAAAGGTATGGAATATCCTCCCGCCTGGCAACATGGGCTGCCAGGACATGTGTGCTCATGGTCCCAAGGAGACAGTGGGAGAAGGACAGTGGATGCCGTGATCACTGTGATTTTCACTCTTATTTTGGCATGGAGAAGCCTACTGTACACAAGTACTGTGCTCTCTCCTCATTGTATTGCCCTCCCTCCCTCCCTCCCCCCTAAGTGCTTCTAACCCACAGCTACAGGAATTCCAGTTTCCATGAGGCAGAAAGCACCTGCAGATTTCCTACCGTACCTCAACAAGTAGGGTTTGAAACAAGGTGTCCCTGTAAATGGTCTTCTCTTCTGGAGAGGTGCTGTTTCCAGTACCTCCGGTGTTCAGTTTGGCCTCAGCAGTAATCTCAAATTTCACCTCACCTGGAAAGCCACCCACCAGCCCAAGAAAAGGAAGTTATCTTAAATGTCTACAATTACCCCTGGTTTTGACTGCCTCTTCTAGGCTGATGAACTGCTGAGAAATGTATTTTCTCTAAAGACAGCTTATTAAAACAAAATTTCATGGGGACTCCACATCTGTTAGTTAGTGGAAAGGAGTGCTTGCCTGGGGCCCTGATATCAGGAATGAAAGAGGGGTGATTCTAGCCAAAAAAATGGACATTCACTACCAGTGTCCGCATCTTCTTAGCCTTGTACTGAGTTTTCCCTGGCCTAGGGCAGTGTTGCAATAGTTTAATCATAGCTCCTCTGCCTGTATTCATATTTCAACTTTTGGAGCACTTACACATGCAAGTAATTACAACTGCTTTAAAAAAAGAAAAAAAGAGACAATGTGGACTTGAAGGCAGAGTGGATTAACACAGCTAGAAAACTGGGAAGGAGCAGTGTCCTTATTGCCCACTGAGAATCCAGTCCGAAATTATTAGCAAATTTTATTCTTAATAAATACCTTTGGTTAGACACAAAAATGTCAGCTGGAAAATCATAGGCACGTGAAATCCTGACAGTATTTCATACATCTGGCAAGTGAAGAAGAATTCTTCCTAAAATAGGTGGGAAGTGGACTAACCAAAAACTGGAAGAGGTAAAACACCAGAACAATTCACTGGTCTTTCAGTGCATCTAAGGGAGTTTTAGCAGAGGTCCAGTGCCAAATTTGGAGCAATTAATGGAGTTGCACAGAAATGCCTGGTTGTGGATTATTGATGCTGCCCTAAAGGGTGGGAGTAGGAAGATCAGACAAGGATCTATCAAGGTGATAAGAAGCCAAACTTACCGAGTTTTTGGGGGCTAACAGCCCAAATATAGGTTTTTCTTTCATTGGCACACACTGTTGCTGTGTTTCCCGCTGACGAAAGGATCTCCGCCTCATAGTCACTTGACTGTGCTAGTTTGGCACTGATCTGAGACAAAGAAAGAAGGAGCAAGATTACAAATGAAGGAGAATGACCTGAAAGTCTGGCTGCAGAGCCAGGGAGGATGCTGCATTACTCAGTATTTACTGTGTTTTGCACAGCACAGTACCCATACCCTCTGCTGAGGTTCCTCCTTCAAGATCTCTTGATCCTCTTTTTGAGGAAAGATCCTCAAAAAGATCTCCGGAAAACAAGCAAACCACACAGGAAGTAAAAGGGAACTTGATATACCTGGACACACTTGTTGAGGTAGTTGAAGACATTGGCTATTAAATTAAATTTTTCCCCTCGAGTGACAGAGTACGGCAGGGTGAGGTCCACAAAGAATGGCTGGAATGCTGTCAGTGAAACAGGTGAGGAGATGCCAAACCCAGCATCATCCTGCACACAGAAAGCGCTGGCTTTCCATTCTGTGATGGAGTCAGGAACGGTGTAAGAGACGTCGACCTCTCCTCTGGAACTGAGGAGAATAGGAAACACAGAATGAGAAATGATCTTTGGAATTTTTCAAGACCAATTATAGCATAGGCTCTCTGCTTGAGTTAGAACTTTTGTTTTCATCTCACTTTCTACAAGATGCCTTTTCATATTTTAAAAAAGTGGCATAATGCTTGAAATAAAGATAAAGGTGCTGGTTAACTACATGTTAAAAAGCAGTCAAACACTCAACTTTTTAAATTTAGAAATACCAACTGTTGAAAAACCAGAATGCCCAAACACACAGATTAGAATAAATAAATTTAGTTTAATGTTCTAGAACAGCATCTGGAGGCATAGTTAAGATGGAAATATTCTCATTGCAGATGCTGTGATAGCCTGAAAGAAAGTAAAAATAAACAGAGTATTTTGCTGCTGAATTAAAAACTGGATGAAAAATAACAAGCTCTTTCTCTCTCCTTAAAAAATACTTTTGTTTCTCTCTTAGCCCCTATTTATTTCTCCCTATCAGAAAGACAGGGAACAGAGCACAGAATATTTGTCTGCAACAGTCATTGATCAAGATCGGGAAAGCAGATCCATGTCTATAAAGCAAACATATGTTCCATGGTTCCTTCCTGGAGTCCATTTTAGCTAAATGAATCAACTCAAAAATCCACACAGGAAGAAAGAAGTGAAGGTAAACAAACATACTTACTCAGTGTTAACCAGTTCCCAAATCCAGGTCTCAGGGAAGAACTTCCGAACAGTGCTGACACCACCACCCCCACCAATAATCACTGACTCACCTACAAGTGAGGATATGGTTAAAGGATATATTAGAGACATCATGTGAGAAGGATCTGAACCTCTGCCAGACATGCTTCACACCAACAATGAACACTAAATATACAGTTTGAGCATTTTTTGATTTTTTCCCTCCCATATCATAGGGAAAATTCCAAGAGATATGGGAATATGCAAAGAAACAATTTCTTATCTATTCTCTTTTCCCACTGGAAAAAACTGGAAAAATTAGCTATTTTACAAGAGATTTTACTTTGTTTCATACTGAAAGGTCTCATCATTCAGTGCTCCCCATCCTCTACAACAAGCTCTCTTTGATTTGCAAATGGGCAACAGTAGCCAGTATTGTCATCAAAGATTATAAATGCTTTACAATGACTTAGAATCATACAATTACAGATTCACTGAAAAACAATCTAGGTTGGAAGCAACTCCTGTAGTTCTCTAGTCCAGTCTTGAAGTAGGTTTAACTTCAAAGTCAGATCAGGTTGCTTCTTGTGCAGCTCAGTTTTGAAAACCAGAAGTGATGGAAATTCCACAACCTCCTGGAGAATCCTTTCTAGTGTACCACAACTCTCATGAGGATGAACTTTTCCTGATGTTGATTAACACTTTCCCTTGTTGCAGCTTGGGACTGCTGCTTCTGCTCCTTTGCTGAGCAATCTGACTTGATAGAGAGATAATCGTAACTCTTGCTGATCTATAAGGGCTTAGGAGATGATGTGCTAAGTGTGCTAAGCACTGTTTGAACTCTTGACTTTTAAATATTTAATTGAATTATGATTTGATGAAAGGTTTTGACCTGAAACCCCTGAAAAGCCAGTATCAGTTTATGAAAGAAACAGCACCACAGTATTCCCTATCTTTTCTGTTTGCACCTGCACCTAAGTGAGAGAAAATTGATTCTACTACAAGGACTGCCAGAAAGAGATTACAGGGTGCCAGCTGGGACACATAGACCTCTTCCCCCCATGCTCCCAAAATACTTGTTGTTATTTTGTACAGGCAACAGTTTTGAAGACCCCATAGACTGAGACTGGAGATACAGAGTGAAGCTTCTTTTACCTGAGGCCTTGAGGTTGGCATTGTAGTAGTGGGAAGGGTAATCTTCTGTATCTGATCTGTCTTCATTGCACAGAACTGGTTTCCGTAGCACAGAGTTGGTGAACACTTTCAGACCCATATCCTAAATGTGAAAGAATCTATCAAGTCACTCAGGGCATTCACTACGTGCCAGTGCATGTCACTGGTTATCATTCCTTGTTTCTCCCCTCCCTCATCACATTCCATCAGACTCCATTCTTTCAGCTCTGAATGTCTCAATTCTACCTCACCAACCTCTGTGTATTTCTTATGGAGCAGTGACACCTTGTGTTCTGCAAAGAGCAGTGATGATAGGTATGATGTTGGCGCTCCTGCATAGGGCCAGTGGGCCAGTGGGCAGTGGCATCCAGTGTATCAGGTACCAAGTGACCTGCACCACAGACACAGATCTTTACAAGGAATGCCTAAAGTCATGAACCAAGGCCATGGTCTTGCTTAGGAAATGTCTACTGAAGCATGGACAGCATCCCAGTGATTTTCTAGCAGTGATTTTCAGACCTCCGGAGTAAGTGATGAGGACAAAAAGGCAGAAACTGGGTGATCAGATGCTTTAGGCTGTTTCAGGCATCAGCTGCCTTCTCTTGGAAGTAAGAACAACTACCTGAGAAAGCTGAATGCTAATGTGCCTGAATTCTTCTGGAACCCCTCCCACTTAAAGAGCCTCCCACACAGACCACATACCCTGAAAATCCTGTAGACATCTCCATCACGGCTGACATTCACAGGTTCAAAGTACAAGCCATCAGAAAAGATGGTTTTGGATGGGGTACACCCCTGTGGCCTGTCATCTTCCAGGTTGAGCCCATTGTAGTAATAGCCATATAAATCACCCCCACCAAGCTGGTAGTACACCTGGAGGTGAGAATGACTAGTGTAAGCACAAGGAAGGTTTCAGGCAGATGCAAAATCACATATATTCAAGGCTCATGGTGGCCCCTGAGCAATCCTGTAGACTTTGGTGGGCTTGCCTAGTGATGCCTATCTAGAGCTGAATAAGCAATTTGGACTGGACTGGACTGTATCCTCCTCCTTCTGAGCTGCAATGGCTTTGTGGAGTGAACTTGAGCACAAAGCATGGAGATACACTCCTGAGTTAAGCAAAGAGGAGACTGGAGTTTCACAAGACACTAGCTGTCATCTACAGCTTTTGTTCTGGGCCCAAGGCCTATCTGAGCCATAAAAATGCAATTTTGACATAATCACTCCACAGTGAGGAAATATGCTGTCAAAGATTTACATTAGGCATATTCTTGGGATATGTGTTACACTGCCATGCTTCCCAAAAGCAGTCTTGTGCTATCAATTTCCGTCTTGGAAGAGCAATTGCCTTAGACCTTCCTTTAATCACAGATGTCTGTTTCCAAAGGAAAAATAAAAATACAGCCAGCAGCAGAGACATCACAGAGGGAACTGGGTGTTCCTAGCGCAAAAGAACACGGGACCAGGGACATGACTTACACTCTCTGCAGAAAACTCTTGCCCAGACTGAAGAAGGATGCTCTGAATTGCTCGCAGGGCACAGTAGGAGTTGGCAGCAGCTTCCAGGTGGAGTCCAACTTTAGACCCTGGGAGACCCTGCTTCTCAGAGAAATTGAGCTGGACCTGGAAATCAACAAATCAAAGACAACCCCACGGAAATTAGGTGAATCAGATTGGCACAGAGATCTAAATCTCACCTTTCACTGGCACTTGCTCTATTCCCTGTGGGACAAAGCTCCTACTGCTAGATGGCCCTTCTGGATCCATTTGTAAAAATTTGCGTAATCCCCTAGCTACCCTTCCCTCCCCACTTGTCTGGGTCTCACCATATGTGCCAGTTCCAGGGACAGCTTCTCATGATCCCAGCCACATCTGCACCTTTTCCATTCCTAAATGGCACCCCCAGTGCAGGGCTCTTGATGAGGTCATTTCCTGACTGTTTTTCAGCAAACCTGATATATCCCTAATAATAAGAAAGCAATGGTTTTCACCTTGTTTTTGAAGCATACATGACTGTGTATCCTGGCGCTGTCAGCCACTATCTCCCCACGAGGATGCACCGTGTAGACCAGCAGCCTGGCGCTGGGGACAATCTTCTCAGTGACAGTCAGAGTGATGGAGAATGTACCTCTGGAAGCTGTGGAAGGAACATGGATTGGGGAAGGACAAGCCAGCAAAAGAGATTAGACAAACCTCAGCTTTGGTGGAAGGAACACATATTTATTCATAACCTATTAGCACCTTAAAAACCCAGGGAATTGGATATTGGAAGATTAATCTCTCAGTGGCTGCAGAACAGCTCCCATCAGCAAGCCAACAGACACAAAATGGAGGATGCTGAGACCAGAGTGCTTTGCAGAGAGAGGTCTAAGCTGGGAAGAAGTTGAATATGGAAATCTGAGCACGGTTGTTATGAGAAGAGCACAACGTTGCCTTTGGGTCTCAAAGCTAGAAACTCCTACCTAAACCAAAGGAAATAGAGCAATATCCTGAGTTAAAAGAGAGTCCTCTTAACCCTAAGAAATAGGGAATTCTTCTTTACATGGATGAAAACCACATGTAATATCCCTATCCACATGGATAGGGAATAAAGCTTAAGATCAAAGATGGTAAATATGAAACAAGTCCTATATGTGGAGAGAGGCTTACTTAAGTGACCTCCTGAAGTCTGCAAATAGACCAGGTTCTGCTAGAAAAGTTATTTTTAGCAACAAAAGAATGAAGGTCAGGATCACTGTCATTTGTGGGTATTTGGAGACTTCTGAAAGAGCAATGAATTTCAAGAGTGGACTGCTAAATATCCCCGTCCAGTGTTACACCTATTATTCCAAACTTTAAAAAGTGTTACTATTCTAATTGGTGAAGACTAGGATGTCGCACAATAACTGTGAGACCATAAAGACTCCTTGACATAATAAAATAATACAATAAAACAGATGAAGGTTGCATTCCATGTGTTTGATCACAACAAGATATCTTTCTATTAACAAGTTAAAATTGATTATAATATGGGGGGTTGGCTACATGCTGCAGCAAAAGAAAATGATTCTGTGAGTAGTAAGAGGTCATGGGATTTAGGAACTAGTATCTGATTGAGCTACAGTTCTCTGCTTTCATCACTTCTTGCAAAACTTACTATGGTCTGGTGCTCAGAATGATGCTCTGAAGTACAAGTAGTAATATGGTCTGGAACTTACCACCAGAAATGCTGACTTGCTTCTGGCCACTGAGAGTAATTTTTCCTCGTGTCATCACCTGGGCGTAGAAAAATCTCATGAAAGTGAGTCAAAAGCACCTTGTCCCTTCCACCATGAAATCATTGACTTTGACTATTGTTTTGAGAAGCCTCGAAGGCCATCAGGTTGAGCCATGACCTGTAACCACTGTCTGACTGTGGGATTTCTGCCTTATAGGGTGCCTGAGAGAAGGTGAACAAAAGATGTTTTAGGAGTAACAGCACTTACTACATAGTAGAAGTTTGTGTGTGTGGCGTTGCTGTAGCCCTCTCGGTTCAGGACATAGTGAACATTGATTGTTCGCTGCTGGCCACAGCTGAGCTCCTCTGTCACTGGCTCAATTTTCAGAAAGCTGTTGGTCCGTGAGTAGAAACGCCGGACAAGGAATGATGCTTTGGGCTCGTTATCAATCCCCCAGGTAAAGTCTGCACATTCTTCTGGTGCCTGTTTGACCTATGAAACAGAAAACCATACGTGGGAAACCAACAGTGTGGAAAAAAAGAAAATGCAAGGCAGGTGAGAGGCAAAGGCATCTTTCCAGTAAAATAATCTGTTAAGGAGCTGATTCTGTGAGGCTGTTTAAGCCAGAATTTGTGAGGCACAAGCCATAAGAAAGAACTGGTGTGAAAAATTTGTGCTACACCAATGCAGAGTGAGCGGCCTTCTGGATACCTTAAAGCATCCAGATACCTGTGGCACTTTGCAGTGGGTGGGTTATTCCAGTTTCTTTCAGGCTTGGGACCAGTTGCATAAACTGCTGGGACTTACTGTGAATTAAAATGGCATTGTTCTAAACCACACACTTTTCCCCAGCTCTTCCCATCCCACCAGAACAAAGGCATGACAGAACAAGAAGACCACAAGATGGTAACAGGCATGAGTTTGTGCCAGCAGAAATGCAGGGGAGCAGGCAGCAGCAGTGAAAGATGCTGGCTTGCACCAAGGCTAGATGGGGAAGGCAGTGCAGTCTCTGAGGAAGGTCATCTAACACAGAATAAAGAGAAGGAAGATGAATGCAGAAAGAGCTTCTGAGGTGAGGGAAAAGCAGAGAGGAATGGAAGATCATTACAGCCCAAAACCACAGCTGGGGTGCAGTCTGCCTCTTCTCAGGTACTGCTGTTTTCTCATCTGAGTTTCACAGTTTGCAGGTATTCCTTCTAAACCCTCTTTCCCATGAAGTATTTAGTTACGAATTAGACTGTAGCCTGTGTTTACTTACTGTCAGCTTAAAAGTGGGTTCAAAGAAGCTGGACGTGTCAATGGAAAAAGCAACAGTGCCATTTTTGTCGGTGGTATATCTGTCCAGATGATCTCCATTGAGCTCCAGCAGGACAGTGCTGCTGGCAACAGGCTCACCATCCATGTTTGTCACAGTGATCTGAACACAACAAATGCCCAAGGGGTTCAGAAAAAAAAACAAAGAACGACAACAAAAAAAGAAAAGCTCTGTTTACTAGAGGATGCTCACTTAAACACTGAGGACAATTGCAGGGGGTAGGAATCAAGAGTGAAATGTATTGAAGAGGCAAATGTTCCTCAGTGGTTTGAGGGAGCAGGAGTTCTGTGACAGAAAAATTCCCTTTAGTGGGAAATTCCCATGAGTGCAGAATAAACTATGTGTCACAAAGGGAGGAGGAATATTCATTGAAGAACACTGATTAACACACCTAAAATGACCAGATGACTTTATGGCCACAGGCAGCCTGTGGAGCTCAGTAGCACCTTTCAGCTCCCACACATCTGTGCACACCCACTGTCTCCACGGCACATCAGGATGACGCTGTACAGGTCATCTTCCTTTTTGTGCCTGGGTTTATACAGCATGTGTAGGTTGCTAAGAAGTGGGAATGTGCTCCAACATCTATGCTGCTGTAAGTGCCTGAGACTGTGTGATGCAACACAGGGTGAATTCTACCTTTAGTTTGAGCACAACAGTTCCTCAAGTATTTTCATAAGAGTGGGGAAGACTCCTCTTCCCCACTCATATGACCTTCCACTTACTCTCTTTTTAGACATCCTCTGACTGTAGCAGAAGAGAGACCCTGACACTCCAGGTGTAATACAATTTTCTTTTTTTCCCTAGGAGTATCAAGAGAGCTATGCAGTCACTGTTATGCAGCATTATCATGGGAAGCTGACAGCACAGTCAGGGGACAGCCATAAATGGGGCAATGAGAAAATCATCATGCTGGACCTCAGGGAGTCTAAATGGGGTCTAAATGTATCCTCTCATGTACCTACCTCACCATGGTAAGGAATTCCCCTCTTGTAATGGGAATCCATATTCCTGAACAGCACTTGGTTGTTTTCTTGGTTGACTGAAACATAGTCATAGGCCTTCATCTGGATACCTGTGAGACACACCCAGTACAAAGGAGAGGAAACAGAAATCAGACACGGGCAGAAAGCTGTTCCTTTTGATAAGCAGTATGGAGTGGTGATGCTCTGGAGGGAGAGCTACACAATGAAAACCACGACTGCTGCTTGCTTGCTACACAGATGGTGGAAGTCCCATGCATTAGCTTTAACCAGCTACTCCCAACCTCCACTTGGTGTTACCTGTCCCATTTTCAGTGACGATGCTTTCTATGTGGAGGCTGGCATACATCATGGCATAGCTGCGGTAAAGCTGGAATTTTTTAATGGCGATGACAGTGTTGAGGCAGCCGTCCTTTCCCAGCTGAAAAAGCAGCAAAAAGGGGAAAGCCCATTTTTCTCAAGGTTTGGAAAATTGCTCCTAAATCTGTATTTGTGTGTCTCTGAAGAGCTCCCCACCTACCTTACACTTCTCACTCCCCAGCTCCCATCCCAGATGACCGTTTCAATATCATTTACTCTAGCACCTGGAAACTTCTCTCCTTATCCCCTCCAGTCTTCTCTATGCTCATGCTTCTTCTTAAACCCATCTTACTTGATGCCTGTGCTTTGTGGCAAGAGCACATTGAGTCTAAGCTAGTGAACAAATTAATCATTCATTTAATATTAAGTGTCCTCAAAGACGCGCAGTAGATGTCTGCTGATTAGATTTGGTAAGAATGCAGCCCCAGTGTTATAGAAATTATTACTAATTTAAAGCTTCATAGGCTTCTGTGCTTCCTACTGATTCTTTCTGAGGAAAAAATCAAAGACTTTTAGTGAGGTCATTGGTAAAAGACACGTTCATGGTCTTTCAGCAGTGCCTGTGAGATAGTAAGAAAAACCACACCACTGAGATTGTCTCTCTGGTGTTCCCTTGGAAATTAATGAGGCCACCAAATACATGTAAATCTGACAGGGAAGAACAGATTTGTAACGTATCATACCAGTCCAGTGACAGCCTCACAGTTTTTTTTCCGGTTCTGTTCACACAGTGGAGTGTAAAAGCGCTGCCGACACACATTGACTCGGGCATTCCCTTGTACTGGCTGGCCGTAGGTGTACCTTGGAGAGGAAGAAGCACAAGAATTCAATCATATGGATTTTACATGAAACCTGCAAAAGTTGCAGAGCAATGCAGACTCTAAATCGCTCCGGAGTGCCCAGAGCACAGACAGAAGAACAGCTGGGAATTACAATCAGTTAGCCCTAGCAGAATTCCCTTCTACTATTTTTAGGCTGTTTCTGCCATCTTGTTTAAAACCCCCTGGTTTATCATCGTCTTGGTGCAGTCATTCCTCAAGGTCTGAAGCTGGAAAGTGGTGCTGGACTCAGGATATCATTCCCTGCTGCTTTTTCTCATTAGTACCTTACACAAAGCAGAACATATTGCAGAAAGACCCTATTGACCCTTTTAGCTCCTGGTATCCTTCACTTTGGCAGCATCACAGCCAGCAATTTTAATGATTGAGTCTCCTTTTCTGTAACAATAAAACACAACAGCTAGCAAGTATGAAGTGCTTGATTTGGACACACACAAACACTCCCAGTTTTGATTCTGCTGTGCAGCAGGAGAAGAGTTATCTTATTTTATATCATGAAAGTCATAGCTAAAGGAATTGCTCTAAGCCACATTCTGAACCAGCAGCAGGATCTCTGCTTCCCAGCACAGCACACCATCCAACGCCTGTCCCATCTGTTGCGCACAATTGTGTTGTCTTCTGATACTTACGAAGCACAAACATTCACCCTGACTTCTTCATCAAAGAAAGAAATCGTCTTCGGCCCAGTGGTTGTCACTTCAAATTTTGGCAGCACTGAGAACATAATGTGAATATGACTGATCAGCAATTGCATGCCATACACAGGTATGTGGGTGTGTGAGTGTGAGACAGTAAAAAACCAGTTGGCAAAGATATTTTCACAGAAAGGGGAGAGGAAATGGATCAAAGAAGAGTCTAACGAGGAACTGGCTGTAGTATATTGCAATAGAAAAAATAACCTTCAGTGGTAGGATGAGTAACTTCTTTAAAATTATAATATAAAGATATATATAAAAATAATAATCATACTAATAAATATAACAGTCACAGCAAAACCCATGATAAATCACTTTAATCTCTTTTCTTAAAGAAAAATGAGTAATGCCAATGTCTCGAATTAGTTAAGCCCTGGAGAACAAAAGTTATTACTCAATCCAGTTGCAGTGGAGGAGAAAGGCAACAGATTAAGTGAAATAATAAAATCAAATAGATCGCTGACACTGCCTCTTTTCAAAATGCCTTTTATCCCAGGTCACCAGCAATAATGACAACATAGCTGGGAAAGGCCTGTTTCTCATGCACCAGTCCACCCTGCTCTCTCCATGTCTTTCTTTTCCAGGCATGGAGAATTCAAAGGACTTAAACTCTGCACTAGCAGCCCTTATCTGACTTAGGCTGAGCCTCACTGCTAGCACAGGGTAGTTTATGAGCCTTTGCTTACCATATTCCTCCACTCTGAAGGACTGGTACTCTTTTTCACCTGACTTTGTCTCCACAGTGATTTGGTAGGACCCCAGGATAGGCTCTGGGATTAGCGGAAAGGAGAGCTGGGCGATTCCATGCTTGGCTGTTACCTCCAGCCACTGGAAGATCTTGTTTTGCTCTGGATCCTGGACAGTGGAAGAAAGAGATGTAGCAAAACATTTACCACCCTGTTTCTTGCCTTCTTCCAAGTGCTGTCTCCTGACACATTGGCTATGTGCGTCACAGGCTGAGAGTGCTTTGGGGCTGATGACATGTGCTCTGACTTTCCATCTCTGCTTGTGGATTAAGCAAACCTAAGTTTATGTTTAACTGGGAATTAGCTACACTGACAGATGGCCTCAGAAACAGTTCCTGATTGGGACACAGGTTGCGTATCTGTAACTCTTCTAGTGTAAACCCTTCTGTCTCAACTGCCTGCATAAAACAGGACTATTATGCTGGCCTCTCTCAGAAAGAGCTTGGAGATGTAGTGACGTGAAATGTGGTGCAAGATGATTCATTGTTAGCCTGTCCCCATGAGAACATGGCATTTCAGAAAGTGACTATTCTTATGTGCTATGCATGAGAATGAGGCCATTTCACCAGTTATTTACTGTAGTCCTCCCAAAGTAAGGCTGGACAGAACACTCGTGTTTGAACTCTAGTGAAAGACGGAGCAGCAACCCCACGCCGTTTCTGACTAAATTCTCCAGTTCCACTGATTTATTCTCCTCTATTGCTTGATAGTGGATATTGCCACTGTTCAACCTCAAGTCCATTGGCTTTAAGTGGTGTGCTCTGGATGAGTCTCCCTCAGCTGTTGACTCTATGGGGAATGATGAAGCATGGTCTTTCCAAAGGAACTTGTGCTTTAATTTCATGTTGTATCTCTTACCTCAATGATGATTCTGGGATACTGGAGGAGGAGAAAAGGGAGAGAAAAAAAAAATTATCAAAACATCAATTAACTGACCATGGAGGTTGATAAATACTAGAACATAAGGAAATCTGTGAACAGCTTTTTCTGGATAGAGAAGACTGGGCCAAAGAAACAATTTGAAGCTCATGTCTGTAATTAAAGAGATAATTTTAAGAGGATAACCTGTTTTTGAATTTATCTTTTCTGCAAAAATATCCAGTCTTTTTGTACATATCTGGGACAGGAAAAATGACTACAAAACCTGTGTGATGTGAGAGATTTCCAGAAGTGCTTTCAGAGCTTTTGCTTTCCATAAAGGCAGGGAAAGGATGGAGTGCGAAGCTAAGGAGTAACAGCAGTTCTCAAAAAATATCAGGAGGCCTATCCCAGGCCCTTCTTATTCAATACCTGAGAGAGAGAGTCTCAGTGAACATGTACCTCAAGAGGGTACTTGAAAAGTTTTGACTATCACTCACCGTCTCCTGAACAGGTCTGAACTGGGTGTCCAAAGTGACCACACGAAACATCACTGAAAAAGAAACAGGACAAAAAAGGATTACAGAATCATCAGGGTTGGAAGACACCTCGAGGACTCTCTAGTGTAACCATCAACCTGGCACCACCATAATCACCCCCAAACCTTATCCCCAAGTGTCACATGTGGATGCCTCTATAATTTTTTTTATTAGCAGTGATAAATAATTTTCGGTACACATCTTTGCCCATCTTTTTGGGAAAACTTAAGAGTGCCCAGAGAACATGAAAGGAATTGATTATCTTAGCCAGTGAAAAAAGAAAACCAAAGTAAATGTCAGCTGAAATATCTTCAATTATGACCCACTTGAACTAAAGCAACATCTTAAATACAGTTTACTGCCTTCAATCCTTCTTGAAGAACTCCATTCTTTGGAGCATTTCCTAAAAAGAAACCCTGTTTATACAAACCAGCAATGAAAAATTCATAGAGAAGGAAGAATTTGTCTTTTAAGTGTAAACTCTGTGTAGCTTTGAAGTATAATTATGCTAAAGAGATAGCTAACTCCACCACAGTTAATACTGTCATTTAAATATTGTGATGGAATCAGCACTTTGAAATAGATCAGCAGTTAAGGAGAAAGAGTTGTTGACAGGAAATAAGGTGCTTGCTTCATTTTTATATTAATTTAATAGCTCCAAACTTAACCTATTATTTTCTGTATTTTTAAGGATACTTTTAATGTGACTGTCCTCAAGTAAACCTGACAGAACTCGAGATCCTGTAAATGCAATTAACCCAGTACAAACACATGAACTCTACTACTTCGCTGCAATTTTGTTAACTGGTTCTATTTTTCACCAACTTTGATGATCCCAAACTCAAATGAGATTTTTTATTCCACAAGAGTAAGCCTCTGTCATCCTAGACCCACCCTTGCACTCAATTTCTCACTCCTCTAGCTGACTAAAACTCATCATCCACCTTTTTGTCCTGGTTTGTAGAGGGGTTTGTCTGTCTGGATGAAGACAGCACCATCCACATTCTGAATTGCCACTGATCTTCTCTCATCTAAGTCGACTGTGGCACCTTTGGCAGAGAAAGAAATGAATGCCACGGGATCAGACGCTGCAGGAGGAACCTGGAGAGGAACAAAATCCCAGAGGAAAAGTGGTAAAGGAGACATGTTGAGGTTCCCTGATGCCCAGGGTTTTTGAGTAAGATACTGTCAGTTGAGTCATAAATAGCTTTTGCAAAGTCATGAGAAGCCCCACCTTTGTCAGTGAGATAATTTCTGGGAATTTCTGCTGTGGAAGTCCCATAATCTTTCACCAGGCAGTAAGATTCCAAGCTGTGCTCTGTCCTATGCATTTCCCTGCTTACATGCAGGTTGCCACAGCCGTATACCCTTAATTCTGAAGTATTTTCTCCTGCTGCATTCTGGAAGACCTCACCTTGGGACTCTTTGTCCTGTCTGTACAGATCTTGCAGAGTCATAGGAAAGGGAATAAGCGTGACCCATCTGGGTTCTCTTGTTTGATACTTAAACAGTCCCCTAAGGAGCATGCAACTGTGATGACAGCCTAAAGCTCTTTTTTATTCCCTCTGAGAATGGAGATGGAAAGTCTTTCTCTATCTCCCTTCTACCACCCATATGTCTTTTTTTCCTATTTTGTCAGCCTTTCCAACAGTTTATCTTATTTTAAACAATTTTCCTTCTTTCCTTCACTGACAAGGGGAGTTGCAATCAGAAGTATTTAAAGCTGCCACACCCTCTTCAGTAGTTTCAAAAGAGAAAATACCTTGAACTCGTTGCACTTGAAGAAGTCAGTCTCTGTCACGGGTTCCTCAAAGAGAGTCTTTTGAACACTGCCATATTCCAGGACAACGCTCACGGACAGAGGCTCGCTGAGGCTGTGTAGCTGCACACAAGCCGTCTGTGGAGCGTCGCTCCGCACGACCGACGGGACCAGGAGCACATACTGGCTGTAAGGGGGCGAGACCACATCAGAAAGTTCAGTCATGCAGCAAAGTCAGAGCAAACAGGAGAGGAAAATACCACGGATGTGCCATAGAAGTGAAGGAAGACATGATCCAAAGGTTGCTCAAACCAGTGGAAGGATTTCCATTTCTTTCAATGAATTTTAAAAAAATGCTAAGAAAGTATAAATGTCAACATTTTAATCCCTCACAGTTCTTTCTGAGCTGAAATACTGGCATAATTCTATGCAGTGTCTTACCCAGCATGATACTGCACCTCTCCATTCCAGGTATTTACACAGTTCCAATTACAGAAGTGTCTAAGGCATAGTTGCATTTGTCCTCCCATGACCTAGGTGTATACCTAAACCTCTGCAGCCTCCCCTAAGGAGAAGCAATATTTAGCTTCTTCTTGGGATCAATGACAAAAACTAGTTAAAGGTTGCAACAATTTTTAAGTTTCTTTTTCTCTGGATATCTCTCATATAAGAACTGACATGAGTCAGTCCATTTAATGCACAAGAAATGATCTTGCTTTTCCATTTTGCAGAAAATTCCAGGGAATGCTCAGTCTAATCTGCATACTTAATTCTGTTTTCATGCTTCTGCTTCCATGCTTCTCCCTATGTGGTTTCCTTTGTTTCTTTCTTCCACTGAACTTTTTTATTGATACTTTGGCTCTCTGTAATTAAGGAAGCCTTCCTCACCCAGATTCTTCCTCTGGAAAACCTTCCTTCATATTTGCTATGTTTGTCTAAAATTCTGTTGCTGTCCACCACTTTGCTACCCAAACTAGTCTTCCCAAATAATGTATGATGGAAATCATGAGTTGGTTTTGTAGCATAACAGGAATCACACAATCCTTCCTTTCTAATCTGATCCTTTCCCTTTTTTTTCTCCCACAGCTTTGCCAGCTCATATTACCTTTATTTTTATTTTTGCTTGCTCAGTTCAGGCTGCATGAAATTCAAAGACCAAAATTAAAATTACTAAAATTAACAGTGTATAGGAGGAAGCTAACCTGTCTTTCACAGTGTTTTCGTTTAGGATTTTTGAGAGGGGGGTTTAAGCTCTGGTGTATTTTTGAAAATTGTGGCTGAAACCTACTGTTTGTGTAAAGCCATGGACGCTGACAGTGCTAATATGAATACTAATTTTACTGGGTTGGCCATTCATCCTGGTCCCTGATCCCAGCCACTATCTGGCCTCTAGCACCTCCCCATATATCGTGCTCCCTCTGTGCTGCTGATGCACATCAATCCTAATCAGTGTTACTTGTTAGTCTAGTCCCGAGTCTCCTTCCCACTTTACCCATGCACATCCCACTTCAGCTACTCAAGTTCCAGGTTTCTGTCATTTACACTAGATTTCACAGCAGCTTTATGATGGAGAGCACCATTCGAAACCATCTTTCAATGTCATCCACTTCCAATTTGACATATTTAAAGATCTAGGTCTCAAATATCCTGTTTATTCCATAGCAGTGTCCCAGAAGAAATAAGCTGGCGGGAAATGCAATAAATTATGTTATCATAAAGACACAGAATGTGTGACCACTTACGTTTCAGAAGACACTATGGGAAACCAGTTCAAGGACAGAATACCGAGAAGAATCCTTGACCACATGTCTGTGCAGGAAGAAATAGAGAGACTGATCTCAAGCTGACAGCCTGTTCCTGGTTTTTAAATTGGCCTGAGAGGGTGCTCCTCCTCCACAGCTTCAATCACACTCTAGCAAAAGATATCTACATAAAATTTGCATACATTCAATATCCTCCCTACTGTCTGTTCTCACACTCCTTGAACTCCCAAACAACAGCTTTGGAAAGCTCTCAGATTTCACATAGCTCTGTGAGGTATTGCAAGCCAAACCGGTTCCTGCCTATATGATTGTTTCATTAAAGCTTACCTCTTTGATTATCATGTCATTGGCTGAAGATTCCCTAATGTTTCAACTTGTTAGTATTTGCCACTGCTGAAGTATTTCCTTATTCTGCAAAGGTGTCCTGTAAACACGTGTCACACAACGGAAATAACCATAACACAGTGCTATTGCATGTCTGCATGGCAGCCAGGACGGGTAAAAATACAGCATCAATACAAACACGGCTGTAGCTGCATTCAGAATGGCACTAAAGGAAACTCCTAACGCTAATCTGGATTTCTTACTGCAGACACTGACATTCAGCAAGGAGCGATGTTGGCTAGTAGTCCAGCATCCTTTGCCAGGGGTCAGGACAAGTATATTGCTGGGAAAAGGAATCTGATAGCATTATTCCATTTGTTCACTTACCTGTCTGTCAGTCTGCTTTTTCCCCCTCATCCCTGCTCCCCCCATTAAATGACTTGTAAGTCTGTTGTTGAATTTTAGTAAATCTGAGAAGAAGTTTCAGAATAATTAAGATATAGAATCACAAAATAATTCTGATAGATAGAAATTCCTGACAATGTGTGGTTGAATCTCTCATTTTAAGCAGGGTTAGCTTCAAAGGAGTCATGTTTTGAGAATCTGGAGGAATGGAGAGTCCACATAATCTCTGGACATCTCCTCCCATGCTTAACCATCCACGCTGTGAACACTTCTTTTCCTTAAATCAGAATTTCCCATATTATAGCCTGTGTCCATTTTTTCTTGCCCTTTCACTGTGAACCTCCATGAAGAATCTGTCTCTTTGTTCTCTATAATTCCATTTTACATTGTGGAAGACTGAAATTATGTCCCCATGTAGCCTTTGTTTCTCCAGGCTGAATTAAATAAGACTGTTTCCTTCTGTAGGTTTGTCCCAGTCCCTGATCATCCCAGTGACCTTCCACTGGACTCCTTTCAGTCTGTCCAAGCCTTCCTTGTACTGGATGGAGAACTTCATTGTGGTCTCACAACCACTGAATAGCAGGGAAGAATCAGTTTCCTTGGCATGTTGGCTAAACTCTTGGCAATATTACCAAGGAAACTAAAACAATCTGTAGTAATTTGGGACTGGGTTCACACTCTTACATAGGAAATGGAAAAAAAGAGCCAATCTGAAACAAAATAAGGTAGCCAAACAACAGTGTATAACTGCAACCCCGGGGAAGTAACAGGCAATTTCCTTTCCAATTTGTCTTCTCAATCAAACAGATGATGAATGGGAAGAGCAAGCTGAGTATACTGTAGGAGCAATTAGGAACATGAAAAAGAGCTGGGGGCACTGAAAAAAGGTGTTGAGCAATGCAGAGAGGGCCTGAAGTTACTCAGCGGTAAAGGGTATGAGGAGGAAATGAGGACTACTACAGTAATGTGGTGTAGAAACTGATGTGTGCCTGTTAAAAGCCAGTCTATCAATTTCAGCTTTCATGACAAAATACATTATTTCGACCCTGTAGCTAATGATTCAGCCACACTGGGGTTATTCTTTCCACCAGCATGGCTGATGTTTAAATCTACGTATGTCTAACCGGCTTACCAACTCATCTTTCCTAAAACCTTTCTGATGACGAAGCTGGGACACAAAGGAAACTGCCCCAGATGCTGCTGGAGCTATGGGAACCATTATTCCCACTGTGTTACCGGTGAGAAATATTGCACAAAGCTTCCCAGAATGACGTGACCTTACAGTGACAGTGCTGAGTGGCAGGTGTGTGGTGTGCAAAGAAGGCCGTCACGCCGTGAAGGAAGCTGCTGGCATTAGTTGAAATGACGTCAGAAGATGGTTAAGAGTATATCATAGATATCTGCATCTTTGAAGTTCCTTGGACCCCATCTCTTGCTCTAAACAGGTACTGAGAAACAGGCAAAAAGAATTAGGGGGGGAGGAGGAAACAGCAAACAATCCCGGGGTCCTGGTGTAAATTCCTCCAGAAACTCACCTTTATTTAAGTGCAGTGTGCCATGAGCAGGAAGGTAAGAGGGCTTTCTTGTTAACCACCAGACATGGAAAGAAAAAAATAAATTGTTTGAAAAACTGAAACCCTAGAGGACACTATGTTCAGAACAATTGAAAAGCACATGTTTCTCTGGAAACAAGCTATTGAATTCATCACTTTAGTGAAATTACTGATTCCAGAGGACCTCCTTGTATTGTAGCAATGTTGTGACAAGAACACATCAGTACCAATACAGGCATAATTCTTAAGATCCCAGTGCAAGGAGGAAATTATTCTAGGCATCTTTGGTAGGAGGGGAAAAAGAAGAAATTTTCAGTTGTATGATTAAGAAACTAAGAGCCAGAGAGGATAAATCTAGAAGCACAAAGATATGGAGAGATAATGGAGAGATAATTAACCTCACACTATGCAGCACTTACAAGAAAGACACACAGAAAGTTCCTTGATACTGGAAATCTTAAACCAGTCTGTGGACATGCTTTGTACTGGCATAAGGAAAGATGAAACTGGATATCATAGTTTGGCTAGAAATTTGATGACATGAGGAACAGTGTCAACTTCAAGACCAAGGCAATGCAAATACAGATGTATGCTTGGTTTTCAAAGTGGAATCGTGTCACATGCCTTTTGGACAACAGAAAATCAACACGTCTTCAACTCACTCCATCCAGACTTCAGAAAGTTACTGCTTAACTCCCTGTTATTAAGGAATTTTATATACACATACCCC